>ML255265.1:0-57913 GCA_005239495.1 Nicotiana undulata
TATATTAGCTGCATCCTGAAGAGAAATCTCGGACCCTATTTCCTTGGCCATCTGCAACCTGATAGGCTGAGCAAGGCCATCAATAAATCGTCTGACCCTCTCCCTCTCTATGGGCAATATAAGAATAGCATGTCTAGCCAGATCAACAAAGCGAGTCTCATACTGAGTCACAGTCATGTTACCCTGCTGGAGTCGCTCAAACTGATGACACTTATCCTCTCGAGTTGTGATAGGTAAGAACTTCTCCAAAAAGAGATAAGAAAACTGATCCCAAGTCAGAGCAGGTGATCCCACTGTCCTAGTCAACAAATAATCTCTCCTCCACTTCTTGGCAGAACCAGTCATCTGAAAAACTACAAAATCGACCCCATTGGTCTCCAAAATACCCATATTACGCAACACCTCATGACAACTATCCAAATATTCCTGAGGGTCCTCTGAAGTAGCACCACTGAAATGGACAGGGAATAGCTTAATGAACCTCTCAAGTCTCCACAAAGCATCTGATGACATGGTTTCCCCATTAGCGGGCAACACTGTTGCAACTGGCTGAATTACCCCAATGAGATTTGCCACTGGAGTCTGAACCTGAGGAGTAGTCTGAGCTGGAGTGTGGGTAGTAGGAGTCGGTACCCCTCCTCCAGCCTGAGATACGACTGCTGCAACAGGAAAAGTGCCAGTCTGGGCCACACTCTCCATAAGGCCCACTAAACGGACCAAAGTATCCTAAAGAATTGGGGTAGCAATAAACCCCTCGGGAACCTGAGCTGGTCCCGCTGGGACAGTCTGGGCCGGAACACCCTCATTAATCTCAATCTGGGGTTCCTCAGCTGTGGCTGCTTCCTGAGGAATGGGCTGAGTCCTGCCCCTGCCTCGGCCTCTGGCGTGGCCTCGGCCTCTGCCCCTAGTAGGAGCTGTTGCTGCTGGAGGTCCGGAATTCTGGTCTGCGGAAGATGAAACACGTGTTCTCTCCATCTGCGAGAAAATAGAAGAATACAAATCGGTATTTGAGATACAAGAATTCGCACGATAGAATAGAAATAAAAATGGAGTTGTTTCCTAACTCAATAGCCTCTGAGAGATAAGTACAGACGTCTCCGTACCGATCCTTCAGACTCTACTAAGCTTGTTCGTGGATTGTGGGACCTAAGTAAACCTAGTGCTTTGATACCAACTTGTCACGACCCAAATTCCCAACCTTAGGGATCGTGATGGCGCCTAACACCACACTTGCTAGGCAAGCCAATGTTAGAAATCGATTTACTAATTTCCTTAATTAATTGCTTAAGCATAAATACATAAATTCAAGATAAAATTAATTAAAATAATTCCCAACGACATTAAATTTAAATAAAAATAATAACCAATTAAATAAAACGAACAACGAACTAATTATATAAATAACTCTAAACCTACCCCAGGGTTTGGTGTCACAATCCATGAACTACTACAGAATACTACAAATAATGGCTGAAAGAAATAGTGTAACTGTGCTGAATAATATAAAACAGTGTATGTAAAATAGGAGAAGACTCTCGGAATCTGCGAACGCCGGCAGATGTACCTTGTGTCTCCAAATGAATCGGGTGGTCGTCCTGGAATCCTCTATTGCTGACTAGTACCTGAATCTGTGCAAAAGAGCACATAGTATAGTATCAGTACAACCGACCCCATGTGCTGAGTAAGTGCCGAGCCTAACCTCGGCGAAGTAGTCACGAGGCTAAGTCGGGCTTCAACAATATAATCGATAACAACAATAAATAATAGAGCTAGATAGAAATCTAAACAAATAAATAAATAAGTGTCGCAACAAAATAACATAACTCAACTATAACCAATTCTCAAATAACTCTTCAAAGTTCCAAACTTTAACTTTGAATAAAAATAGTACTGAAACATTTAAAGAGTAGTAAAATAGATATTTCAACTTTTCAAAACTCTTATTTTCCTTTTCTTTAAAGAAAATCAGTAACATATAAATGTCCTCCCTTATCGCTCCTTGTTGCGGCGTGCAACCCGCTCCCACCTGTCCTCCCTTATTGCTCCTCCCTAAAATATCACCCTTATTACTCATGTTACGGCGTGCAACCCGATCCCACCTGTCCACCCTTATCACTCCTTGTTGCGGCGTGCAATCCGCTCCCACCAGACATATCATATCAGTTTATTTAAGATTTCACAATTCAGGCCAAGCCTTTCACAATACTTTTGTCTCAACAATTATAAATAACAGACTGCATTTTTCTCATAACTTCATCAATAACCTAAAAGTCATGAAACCAACAGGAATATCAAATATAAATACCTTCAATTCATAAAAACAATACCTAACCTCTCAGCCATGTTTATATCACCAGGAAACCCAATCAAACCACCAATACTCTTTCCAAATAGTCACAACAATAACTAACAATAATTAAACTAGGCCAAATAGCCATATAAATAATAATGAACATACAACAGTTAAGACAATGATCAAATAAGTGGGGAACGGGAAAGGGGATCATGTTTAGCAAACAATTTGGGTGGTGCATAGATACTCGTCACCACACCTATACACCACGACCATGAATTTCACATAACAAACAAGTGGGGAGCCCTATTCCCTCAAGCCAAAGTTAGACCAAACACTTACCTCAATTCCACAGGCCACTCACTGCTCAATTATTGCTTTTCCTTTTGAATTCACCTCTAGTTTGCTCGAATCTAATCAAAATTAACTTAATATCATTAACTAATGCTAAAGGAATTAACTTTATTGAAAAATAAAATTTTTCCTAAGTTTTCTCAAAAAAAGTGAAAATCCGACCCCGTGCCTGCTTGGTCTAAACTCGGAGTTCGGACCAATTTACGATTACCCATTCACCCACGAACCCAAATATGCTATTAGTTTTGAAATCCGACCTTAATTTGATATAAAAATTTGATTTTTACAAAATACCCTAATTCTATCCAAATCCTAGATATTTTACCATGAAAATTCTTTGTTTTTACTTTAAAAGTGATGCAAAAGAGTAAGAAATTGAAAGAACAAGGTTTGGAATTGATTACCTATGAATTGGGGATGAAGATTGTTGAAGAAAACTCGTTTTTAGGGCTGGAACCTCGAAAAATTGGAGAAGAAAGGGTTCTGCCCATTTTAGGTATTTATATTAGCTGGGCTGGGCAACTGTGCGATCGCGGATAAAGAGGTGCGATCGCACAGAGTAAGGGAAAATTGTGCAGTGCGTTCACATGGAGAGGGGTGCGATCGCACAGGGTATTGGATTTCCCTCCCCCAGGCCAAAATTTTGCTCAGTGCGTTTGCATTATATGGCCTGCATTCGCACAGTAGGGTCCAGGCTGTGCTTCGTGATCGCACCCTTAGTTGTGCGTTCGCACAGTGTTCCAAACAGGCCTCCAACTTTACTCTGTGCGATCGCGGACTTTCCTATGCCATCGCACAGGACAAAATACCTGGACACCAGAAAAAATAAAACCAAGAGTTCTTTCAAGTGCAAAAACATTCTGTAGCCTACCCGAAACTCACCCGAGCCCTCGGGGCTCCAAACAATCATACACGCAAGTCTAAAAATATCATACGGACTTGCTCGTGCGATAAAATCATGAAAATAACATGTAAATCTATGAATTAACCTCAAAACTCATCATTTTCAACAAGAACTCTTGAAGTTCATAATTTCTCAACCTGATGTCCGAATCACGTCAAACGAACTCCGTTTTTAACCAAATTTCACAGTTAACCTCTAAATATCATAACAAAGTTGTACCGGGCTCCGAAACAAAAATACGGACCCGATACCAATGATTTTTAGCATTATTTCTTTTCTTTAATTCATGAACATTTCAGCAAAATAATTTCTTTCAAAAATTGATTTCTAAGGCTTGGAACCTCGGAATTCATTTCCGGGCATACGCCCGAGTCCCATATTTTACTGCGGACCTCCCGGGATCGTCGTAACATGGATCCGGGTCCATTTACTCAAAATGTTGACCAAAGTCAAGTTTTATCAAATTTAAATTCTAAATATCATTATATCTTATATTTTCACATAAAAGATTTCCGGTTTCACGCCCGTACTGCGCACACAAATCTAGGTATTTAATTTTAGTCTTTTTATGGCTATTAAGCATGGAACGGAGTCAAATTTTTTAAAATGACCTCTTGGGTCATCACAGTCATCACTATTCCATGGGTGGAATTTGTGGGGGGGGGGGGGGGGGGGGGGGGGGGGGTGATTCTCCTTCCATTGGTGCTATTGAAGGGTTTATTGCAGGTCAATGGAACTTCGTGGCAAAACCCAAGGTATATTTCCGCAATAATAGATACTTTGTTGTTAGATTCAATAATTTAGAAGATAGGAACGCAGTGCTATATCTGACTCTTGTATGATGAATAACAAACCTATAATTACTACGGCTTGGGCAGCTGATTCTTATTTCAGCAATGAGGTTTTGAAGACTGTCCCGTTATGGATTAAATTGCCTCATCTTCCAAAATAATGTTGGGGAGAAGATTCATTTAGCAGAGAATTCATACTCTGGGCAGTCCTTTTTATACAGATGATTGCACTACTAGGATTGATCGAATTTCCTATGATAGATTGCTTGTGAGAATGAATGTCATTAGGGCTGCACCAAAATGATCAAGGTGATACCTGATGGAAGGAGTGTCAACCAAGTTGTGTGGTACGATTTGGTTCCAGAGTATTGTACGTCATGCTTACAATTTGGGAATGACTACAATGCTTCGAAACAAACTCAACTAGTACAAAAAAAAAGAAAAGCTCCACCAGAACAGAAGCCAGAAGAAGCACCCAAATATAATCAGGAGAAACCAAGATAAGGGTACCAGAAGCCTCAGGTGACATGGAGGTACAAAGGACCAGTAACTATTGAAGCTCAAACACATGTGCGTAGATTAGGCACTTAGAAACAGCCCGCTCATACCATTCAGACTAATGTGGAAGTTAGGGAGGAAGTTTGGAATGAAGCAACGAGAAAATCAGCAAGTAAGCCCAATGCTAATACCTACGACAAATGGATTAAGCCCACTAACTGAGTAGGTGCAATTGCTACATCACCATCCTATAGTGCTAGCAAATGTGGGACAACGTAGCTCTAGTGGATATGGAGGAAGAACTCAGGACTTATCTCTACCATCTATACCAACATGAGCATCGTTTTTTGAAATTTTAAAGGAGTGAATACAATTTATAACGAAAAAGAGTTCAAGGAGTTTATTAGATTTAATAATGTTAGTTTGTTAGCTGTAATAGAACGTAGAGTGAAGATGCACAAGGCTGCACACGTTGTGGAAGGTGGCTGGTAATTGGAACTGGGCCTCAAACTATGATTCAACAGGGAATGGTACAATCTGGCATCTATAGGATTCCGACATAATAAGGATTACAGTAGTCTGTGCAACTCCTCAAATTATTCATGGGATAGAACATATCTATGCTTTAAATATGACTCTCTCTCTCCGTCAACATTGTATGGATTATGTCATAACCCAAAATTCATTATAGGTCGTGATGGCGCCGGACACCACTGTCAGGCAAGCCAACAATAAATACTTAATTTGGCTCTCATTTCAATATTTTAGAAGTCGTATTTTCCTTCAAATAAATAGTAAAACATGGGATTTACAGAATAAATAATGATATTTCTAACAATTTCAATATAAAACAACCCATAATCACCCCAAAACTCGGTGTCACAAGTGCATGAGCATCAACTAGGAATACAAATTGGACAGGAAAAATATATAAATACTCTAAAGGAGACTCTGTCGGCTGCGGGTCGTAATATGGAATACAGCTCACCTAAGTCCTCGCATGCATACTCGCATCTGCTCTCACAAGGCCACTAGTCATATATGTACCTGTACAAAAATGTGCAGCAAGTGTAGTATTAGTACGTAAATCAACGTATACCCAGTAAGTATTTAGCATAACCCCGGATGAGTACTAACGACGTCGACATCGACACTCATTAGTGGTCCAATAAATCAAGTATAGTAAAAAGGTAAATGAGTATGAGGCAAAGTAAATAACTAAATAAACAAGTATAAATCACCTGGTACAAATCCCCCACTTTACGATAAACTCAAGCTCTCCATTAGAAATTTCCTCCTGAACCGAAGCATATATATAGATATAGTGGATCTCATCAAATAGATTGCCACAATTCTAATTAAAAAAAATCACAGATACACTAGCTTCTTGCCAAATATTACGCACGATTTCATGAGGATATAATATAGGAAATGTCGAGGCGTACGGCCCGATCCAATATAAATTTTTAAACTTTGCGCTGCCGAGGGTCGAAAGACATGAACCATAGATGCATCTATAACCCGGGGAGGCGAACGACCTGCTCCCATGAGAGTGTGGTACATAAATCCTGCCAAGACGAACAACCCGATCCCATAAGATGTGAAATACATAATCTCGCCGAGGCGAACGGCCAGATCCCATTAGAATAAGAAGCTTTGACGGGTCCTTGACCCCACTCACGAATAAACGTGTGAGTTACAATTTCTTTAAACAAAACCTTTCAATGAAACATATATATCACAGAAGCATGCCGTAAGAGGAGTAAAATTATTCAGTGACTAATCATGAACTCGTGAAGTCTCTACAATAGCAAGCCCAGTCTCAAGCAGAAATGTAAAATAAAGGAATTTAATAGGCGAGAGACTGCTCAGATAGTACGGCTACAACATGATGTGAACCTAAGCCTACCCGGACAATTACATGAATGTAGCTACGTACAAGCTCTCGTCACCTCGCTCGTACGTAGCCCCCACAACAAGTAGCTCACATCAATACCAACACCTAGGGGTAAATTCCCCCTCACAAGGTTAGACACGCGCCTTACCTCGCTCCGAAGTTCCATAACCGGCTCCAATGTTGCTCTAACACCTCAAACCGGTGTCGGCCTCTCCAAAACTAGTCAAGCAATGTGCAAACAACAAAAATATACTATAATACTCATAATAAATCAATCTATAACAACTCCCAACTCCGCTCGAGAACAATAAAGTCAACCCTCGGGCCCACGTGCCCGGATTAGGAAACTTATTGAAAATAAATATTACACATACTCAGATGATCTATATCCAGAAATGCATCCAACTGCGTCCATGATTCGACCCTCAAATCAAGGATTTACCATTTTCAACTTTGTGGCTCAAAATCTCGATTTCTACAATCCAAACACGGAAAAAAATAGAAACCAACATAAATAATCATGTAGGAACATCAAAATAAAGGCGATATATTTACCCCCTTGTTGAGACGAGAACAACGCCGCAAAACACTCCTCAAACAGAGCTCTAGAACACAAGATATGCCCAAAATACTAAAATTCTCGGTTTAAAACATTGTCCAGTCGATTTTTCTTCATTGACTTCGCGGAAGACATTCGCGTTCGGGAAGAGCAATTTTTCGTGTTGATTGGTCAACCAGAAATCCTTCTTCGCGTTCGCAAAACCTCTCCCGCGTTCGCGCAGAACAAATCTTCGCACCGGAAACCAGCAATTTTGTCTGACACGGAAATGGGCATAACTCTCTCATACGACATCGAAAGTCGACGATTCTTGTTGCTATGGCTCCGTAATTACAATGCGGGTATAATGGTTTAATACAATCACAAACGAAAGGTCTTTTTCTCAATATAGTTCCCTTTATGCCTAAAGAAATGACGCGGAAACATCAAATAAGAGCGTGACACAACCCAAACACCTCTGAAACACGTATGAGGCCCCGGGACCCCGTCCAATCACACAAACCAGTCCCATAACATAACACGGACCTACTCGAGGCCTCAAGTCACATCAAACAACATCAAAATCATGAATCACACCCTCATTCAAGCTTAATGAACTTTAGAACTTCAATCTTCTACATTCGATGCTGAAACCCATCAAATCACGTCTGGTTGACCTCAAATTTTGCACACAAGTCACATTCAAAGTTACGGACGTACTCCAACTTTCAGAATCTGAATTCGACCCCGATGTCAAGATGTCCACTCCCGTTCAAACTTCTAAAAAACCTTCAAATTTCTACATTTCGCCAAATGACCCCGTAATGACCTACGGACCTCCAAATCCTCTTCCGGACATGCTCCCAATACCAGAATCACCATACGGAGCTATTCCCAGATTCAGAATCCCAAACGGATAACATTGAAATACATCTCAACCCAAATTTATGAAATTCTTCCAAAATGCCAACTTCCACAATAGGCGCCGAAACTCTCTCGAGTCATCCAAAACCCGAGTCGGACATACGCCCAAGTCCTAAATCATCATACAAATATGTTGGAACCTTCAAATCCTGATTTCGAGTTCGTTTACTCATAAATCACACTCTAGTCAATTGTTCCAACTTAAGGCTTCTGAAATAATAATTTTCTTTCCAAATCAACTCTGAACTTCCCGAAATTCAAATACGACCCCGAGTGAAAGTCATAATACCTGAATGAAGCTACTTAGGGCCTCAAACAGTAGAACGACACGCTAGGGCTCAAAATGACCGGTCGGACCGTTACATTCTCTCCCATTTAAACATACGTTCGTCTTCAAACGTGCTAAGAACTGCTCCGGAATTGTCCAAAATCACTGTTTAACACCTCGTGCACCTACCCGTGCCACCACAACCTAGTTGAGCACATTAGCTCGAGCCGGGCTTAAGATCATTCCTGCTACCTTAGCTAGCAAGCTTTAGAACCAAATTTCAACAGCCGGAGTTTCTCCACGATACCAAATTCTAACACACGAACACCATATTAATCACAAGACAGTGAATCCAATGTGACCATGCTCCTCCGCTGAAATCACACCCTGCACCACATAACTCATTTCCCAAGGAAATCTCCCCAAGTACAACGGCAAAAATTTCCACTGACCCGACCCTCGTAGTATACCTCATAACATATATATGCCCTGTTCCAACTCTCATAATACTTCCACGACGGATGAGATTTGTAGAAACTCATAACCATCCGTTGAATCACAAATAATGGAATCTCTCCTAATGATAAGACGCATTACTTCATTCTGAACTGAAAAACGATATTTGCTCTTTAATATACCTTATATAAATCCGATCGCACTGATCACAGGTCTAATATCTTGTCTCTCTCCGGTACAGGTTGCTCCGACAATAAGCCACCGCAAACTCTATCTAAGATTTTATATGACGCCATCAATGCTCGAACAAGCTACGACTTGAATATGACACATATGGAAAATTGTCCTTGGATCTTGAAAATAGACAACTCCTCCTACGATGCCTTCTATTGAAGAACCTCATACCTTGCAGTTGCATCCATTGCCTCCATATATTTGGTATGAATTTCTTAGTCCATGTTCTACTTTACCGGTTATTCTTTCCTCTTGTTTGACTAACGTGCAAGTAGACTCCACTTTGGCGGTTCTACAAAACCGGAAGAAGGCTATTGGGTGGACTTAGCGTGATATTCGGGGCATAAGTCCGCATTTTGCATGCATAACATCAACTTGGAGGAAAGCTCCAAACCATCTATTGAACATCAAAGGAGACTCAGTGAGGCTATGCAAGAAGTTATCAAGAAGGATATTATCAAGTTGTTGGATGCCGGGGTTGTCTACCCCATCTCCGATAGTTCGTGGAATTCTCCGGTTTAATGTGTCCCAAAGAAGTGGGGAATGACGGTGGTCAGCAATGACAAGAATGAGTTGATTACTACAAGAATGGTGACGCGATGGAGGGTGTGTATGGACTATCGCCAGCTCAACAAAGTCACAAGGAAGGATCATTTTCCACTTCCTTTTTTAGATCAAATGCTTGATAGATTGGTCGGACGTGCTTTCTATTTCTTTATTGATGGGTATTAGCGCTACAAACAAATTCTTATTGCTCCAGAGGATCAAGAGAAAATAACCTTTACATGTCCCTATGGTACTTTCGCCTTCAATCGGATGCCATTTGGTTTGTGCAATGCACCAACGACTTTTTAAAGGTGTATGATGGCTATTTTCAGACATGATAGAGGACTACCTTGAAGTTTTCATGGATGACTTCTCGGTGGTTGTAGATTCTTTTGATGATTGTCTTGCAAATTTGGATAAAGTGATTGCAAGATGTGAAGAAATAATTTGGTGCTCAATTGGGAGAAGTGTCATTTCATGGTCGAGGAAGGCATTATACTTGAAAAAATCTCAAAGAATGGAATTGAAGTTGAAAAGACAAAGATAGAGGTGATTTCTAAACTTCCATCTCCAACTTCGGTAAAGGGTGTGCGGAGTTTCTTAGGCCACATGGGTTTCTACCGGCGCTTCATCAAAGATTTCTCTAATATGGTGAATCTATTGGGCAAGCTTCTTGAGAAAGATGCTAAGTTCAAATTCAATGATGATTGCATGAGAGATTTCTAATTTTTAATGTTCAAGTTGACAACTACTCCCATCATCACCGCTCTGAATTGGAGTGTCCCTTTTGAACTCATGTGTGATGCAAGTGACATACCAGTTGGGGATGTTTTGGGGCAACGCATCAACAAGAATTTCCACCCGGTATACTATGCTAGTAAGATCATGAATAGTGCCCAAGTCAACTACACCATTACGGAGAAAGAGCTCCTTGCCGTTGTGTTTGCAATTTTAGAAGTTATGCTTGTACTTGATGGGTGCAAAGGTCATTGTACACACGGATCGTACGGCGCTTCGTTATCTTATGATCAAGAAGGAATCCAAAGCTTGGTTGATGAGATTTGTGCTTTTGTTGCAAGAGTTTAATAGTGACATCCAAGATTAAAAACGGAAGAGAAAGGTGAAATTCTTGGGGCTTGTCATTCTTCTCCATATGGTGCTCATCATAGTGGAGAAAGAACGGCGGAGAAAGTGCTAAGTTGTAGTTTTTATTGGCCCACTCTTTACAATGTTGCTAGTGAGCTAGTGAAAAGATGTGATGAATGTCCAACATGCCGGTGGAATCTCAAAGAAAAATAAAATACCTCTCACAACCATTTTGGAGATTGATATTTTTTTATGTGTGGGGTTTTGACTTCATGGGTCCTTTTGTGAGTTCTTGTGGAAACACCTACATTTTGGTCGCGGTGTATTATGTGTTCAAATGGGTTGATGTCATTGCTCTACCCAATAACGAGGCGAGAAGTGTGGTGGTGTTCTTGAAGATGAATATTTTAACAAGGTTTGGTACTCCGCGGGCAATTATAAGCGACGAGGGATCACATTTTTGCAACAAGGCTTTTGACACTTTAGTTTGCAAGTCTGGTGTTACTCATAAAGTCACGACTCCCTATCATCCACAAGATAGTGGTTTAGTGGAAGTCTCCAACCGAGAGATAAAGAATATTTTGTCCAGAACAATGAATACTAATCGGACAGATTGGTCCAAGAAGCTTGATGATGCACTATGAGCTTATTGGATGCTTACAAAACACCTATCGAAATGTCGCCATGTTGGTTGGTGTTCGGAAAAGCTTGTCATCTTCGGGTGGAACTTGAGCACAAGGCCATGTGGGCTCTCAAGAAGTTGAATCTTGATTGGGAAGTAGCCACTAACTTGAGGGTTTCACACTTGAATGAATTGGATGGGTTTCGATACCATGCTTATGCAAGTTCGTCCTTATAAAATAAAAGATGAAATATCTTCATGACAAATACATTTGGAACAAAGAGTTCAAGGTGGGCGATCTTGTATTGTTGTTTAACTCAAGGTTGAGGATGTTTCCCGGGAAGCTAAATCCTAAATGGAGTGGTCTTTTCGAAATTGTGTGTATGGCATCTTTTGGGGCATTAGTCTTGAATAACTAAAACAATGAGGTATTCGGAGTCAATGGCCACCAAGTGAAGCATTATTTGGGAAAGGTTGGAGTTAACCACGTCGTGGAGGTCATTCATTTCAATTGATGGTATTTTGCGTCGTGTCGCGACGTTAAATCAGGCGCTTCTTGGGAGGCAACCCATGTTTCGTTTCCTTATTCTTTTGTAGTTAGGTTTTATTTTGTGCTAACTTGATTTTATGTGTGCTACAAGGATGAGCGTGACTTACAGGAATTGTGGACAGAAATGTGGCTAAGTGTTGAAAGAAGTGCCCATCGCAGTTGATTTGTGCGGATCACACAATTCGAAGTGTTGTAGCAAAAGAGCAATGCGACTAGATACTTATCTTGCGGACCGCACAAATAAAAAGTTGGAAATGCAAACTCACTGAAGTTTAGTCTATCAGGGAAAAGGTCGATGTGCGACCGCAAGAAGAAATTTGTGGCCGCAACAAGAAATCTGCGGTCCCACGCTGAATTTTGCGGACCGCGGATGGAGAACCAAAAATGAAGCCGCAGGTAAAAGAGTGCTGACCTCGCATGAAAATATGTGGCCGCACTAGACCTTCTTGCCTTTTCATAGACCATAAAGTATAAACGGAAGGGCAGGGGCAAGGGTTACGTTTTTTCACTCTCTAAGCACAAAAATAGCAATCTCCTAAAATTTCAAGGTGAATCTATCTATCCACACACACAACATCTTTGTTCAATCACTCATCACAATCATTCATTTGGTATGCTTTAAATTATTGTTAGTCTTTTTCTTTTAATTTGTAGATTTTTAGTCATTTTTAGGCCATTTGTCAATAGAATTCAATTGTGTGTTCATGTGGAGGTAAATCTATAGTGGGTTAACTATTACATGCTCTATGGGAACTGGGTCAACATATTTTCATGCCTCTATGATGTTACCATGTCAAATTGTGCACAAAAGTTATAAACCTAGAATGACCTAACTAAATTGTTCGAAGTTTGTGAATTCTACGGCCGCACCTCAAACTGTGCGGTCCGCAAACATATATTCTAGGGCATCATTAGTGAAGAAGGAGTATGCGGCCGCAAGGTAAAATGTGCAGACCCTAGAATTCCCATTGCGACCACATAATAGCCCTATTATTGTCTTCAGGGAGTCTGCACTTTGAGACTCAAATACGCAGTTGCGGTTCTAATTGTGCGGACCGCAGAAATCATGTTGCGGCCGCATATCAACCAATTCTCTTTCATCAGAGAGTTGGCATATTTTGGGTTTCTGATATTACGAAGCAAGTGAAATTGTGTGGACCACACTTCACTTTTGCGGCCGCAAAAAAAAAATTACGGTGTGCAAGGCCTCATATGTAGCCGCAAGAAAAGTGTGCGGATAGAAGATCCTTCTTCTACAAGCAGTCTTTAACTGTGAACCTCACTGTGTTTTCTGGTGTATACTTGCATATCTCCTATGTATATTTGAACATTGAATTGCAACTAACAATCGCCTTTGCTTGATACAGACAACGGTTTGATCAAGAGGCAGAGGCGACACTTTTAAAGGGAGGGGTGAACCTTCTCGGGGCCGAGGCAAGAGTGTCGTACCTTTTGGCCAACTAAATACAATTGCAAAGAAAGCTACAACCATCAGGGGAGAGGTGTAGATCCTTTTGACACGAGCTCATATGTCCCGTCTAGGGAAGCATCAGAGGGAAACTAAACCTCTGTTCGGGAGTAGCCGGCTGTACAGTCAATGCCACAAGGGAGGTACCAACTCATGGATGAGCCGTCCTCATCCATAGCACTTCCGAAGACTCGGAGAGTGCTAGTTAGGTTTCTGAGCTATCAGCCATACTTGTCCCAGGCACAGGTTACACCAGTTCAGGATATTCCCGATTATGGCAGAGGAGGAGATGCTACAGCTGTCGGCCTTGAAAGGTCGAAGAAGAAAGAGGTTTTGGAGGACTGATTTGTTAGCTTGGCTACCTTCACCAGCTTTCATACGGTGGCCAGTGAGGTCGCTAACTCTCAAGTGACACATTCTCTGAAAAGATCTGGAGAGGTATGTCACGCCCCAACCTCGGGGAGCGCGACCGACACTCAACCAAGATACCCCAGTCAAGCAAACCTGTACAATTCCTTCGACTCAACTCGCCCATGAATAAAAGAAGATATATCATTAATTAAATTGGATTCCATAACCAATGCAAATTCCATTACCATTACTCATGTCATTTTAGAGTCTCAAAATACATACACAATCATAGTTGAAGTGCAACAAGTGATTCAAATAAAACAAGGCTAGTTTGACTTTCCCAACACCCATATACAACCCACATTACGTCTACAGAGCCTCTATGGATACAAAATACTATGATAACATCAACAAAATGTCCTCGACTATACCTCAAAACATAATTCACGTGGGACAAAAGATACACGACCCCAAAAATGGGGCTCACCAAATCTGCCGAGAAGAGATTGTACTACTATCAATGATCAATGCCACCTCTTGCGAAACCACTTGCATCCATTAAAGATGCAGCACCCACCGGGAAAAAAGGACGCTAGTACATATGGAATAGTACTAGTATGTATGGCTAAACACCCTCTGTCACGACCCAAAAATCACAGGTCATGATGGCACCTAACTTGACCCTCTAGGTAAGCCAATTAATAAAAGAAACATCCAATTAAACTTATCAAGATTTAAATTAGGATTTGTCGGAATTTTTACAAATTTACCCGAGATCTGGTAGTACGACTCATGAGCTTCTAAGACTTAGAATATGCAAAGCTGGTATGAATAAATACACATTCTATTTGAAAACTACGTGAACATATTAATAATATCTAATACTACCAAGAACAAGTGGCAGCTTCTATATAGAATGCACGAACATCTTCAGAGTCAGCCCCCAACTTCATCAGCAGCTCCGCTCCAATAGTCTGCACAGAGTGTGCAGAAGTGCAGTATCAGTACAACCGACCCCATGTACTGGTAAGTATCTTGACTAACCCCGTCGAAGTAGTGATGAGATTTTTAGTTAAAAGATACTCATTAATAAACACGATAATGTAAACTAGTAATGGAACCCAAAGACAGAATAATAGGCTAGAGTACATAATGCGACTGCAACAGGAAATAAACAAGTACAAGAGGAGTCATGATTTAACAATTTTCAACCTCTCAACCGACCCTTTTCCTTGTAACGGAAGCCCGTGAACCCCAACAATCACCTCATACACTTTCCTAGCATGATAAAGTACTCAAGGCATCAAGTCTAATGACACAGCAACACTCTTCGTGCATTTATCTCATCCTCACCGTGTATGCGTAAAACATAACTAACCAAATGATAGAAATACTGACAATAAAAATGACAAAGAAGGGAAATGTGCAAGCAATAATAATAATAGAGAATGTACAGAAGAACATCAGTAACAGACTAAGCAGAGAGCACAGAGGTAATGACCACAATTAGGAGAAAGGGGCTATGATTCTAATTAACTAGTATGATGGAGGTCTAATTACAAATATGACAAACAAGAAGGAAACACATCGTCTTCACAAGTCAACAAATAAGGACATGAAGGACTAGCATGGTGGAAGGCTTACACTAAGTTGCAACAGAATAAGCATAACATGAGTATAATTATAAAAGCAGGAAATAGGCATGGCATATGCAAATTAAGCAAGTAAAAGACATGAACATTACAACAACAATTGAGATAGAGGTCAAGTACGGGACAATAACAACCTATCACACAAAATATATATTGGCTCCAGAGAAAGGGGAGAGAAAGGATAATATAGTGCAGTTTTGGGAGGCAGAAGATGTTGTAAGTAGTTGGACATAACGCTGAAAGAGTTGTACTATGAGACCAAAATAGGTATATTATGAATCCCTAAGTCGGACATGTAGTAGTATAAGGTTTGGGCTTCGAGCCCACTTCTTAATCTTTTAAATAATAACTAAAGTCATATATTTTTATTTTATTTTCTTATTTTTTTATTTGTAATTAGCCAACTACTCACTTATTTAATACTCTATCTTATATATTATATTAATTTTTTTTCCACTATTGTTTTACTACTCCGTAGCGATAAATAAAATTTATTCTTCAATTCCACAATTAATAAGCATATCAAAAGAATTATTCTGGGTTATTATATTCTCCCCCAATTAAAAAAATATTCGTCCTCGAATGTTAAGCGAGCTATACAGTAAAAAAGAGGGGTATGAATACTTCGTTGTTACACTTATCTTATCTTTTCATATTTATACTACATACTCCTCGTGTAACTCATTTTCAAATTTATTAACAACTACGACTATCCCGCTGATCAAAATATCTAGTGTCTTAACTCATGGTTAGATATGTTGAACACTTTCATTTCATCTCGTGTAAAACCTTCGTATAAGGTATTTCCTCACCCATGGCAATTGTGAATACCCTTCCATGTCATTCTAAGTCCATTTGAAACAACAAACTCAATATCCTTTACCTAGAAGTAGTGCATCACATAGCACGATACCAATCAGTCCATGTACGCAATAAAACTAAAGTTAGACATCAGCAACACATATTTTTTTCTGCAAATTGAGGCATAAAAGACCATACGTCTACTACCTAGGAGTTTCTCATGAGAGATAATTCAGAGTCTGTATCCATATTCTGAAATTCTATAAATGATTCAGGATCAATTTCATGCTAAATGTCATGTCTCAATAACAGATAACAGCGAAGAATATTTCAATTTTAAATCTTGGCAATTATCTTCTGGAAAGTGAAATGGTTCATCAAAGTTTCAGTGCAGATCCTAGAATGGAAGAACTGCAACAGAAAATAAACACCTTCCCGAGGTAGCTCGATCAATCACGAACTAGTAATGTTCCAAAGCAGTTATCGGGGGATGCTATCTTAACAGCAATTTACCAAATCAATAAATCCCTCAAGAAACTAGAGATTTGATTCACCAGGCCAGGTGTTCTCTAAAAGTTATTTACCAAATTCGAGTCATTACTAATAATACTCTAAAAGCACTCAAATATTTTGCTATTTTCATGTTCACTCTCATTAAGGAAGTGAATTCAACTCAACCTCAGTCAAATGTCTTTTCTTGGATTATTTCCCCTCCAAAAGGACTACAAAAGTACAAATATTACTCTCTTTACGCACAAATACCTGCAAACCATGGTTTTAACATTCATTAAGAACATACTTTAATCTCAACGCTCATTCATGGACAGAAGTCATTGTGCCTAGAAAAATATCAAATTTTGGATTTCCATCACTCTTGTGACCACACCACCCCAATATTTCTCTATGTTTGATGATCAAACCACGTCGAAAACTGTGCACAGTAGCCTCTCTTACTAATACCAGTCCTAAGGAACAGAACAAGGAACCTAAAGTTTGCTCAAGACAGCAGAAAGATCCTAAATCGATGCAATACACATTTCCTCAGCCTTGCCATGACAAGATCCAGAGTTCAACTACGAGGGAGGATATCAAAGTAACACATATTCTTGTGCCGCTACAAATAAATTATTTAATTAATGATCTTCATATTCCTATTGAACAAGCAAAGGCAACCAAATCCTGTGATTAGTCAATTGATGAAGAACTCTACTGAAGAACATCAAGATGAAACGTAAAAATATTGTTAGCTGAAGATGACTTCAAAAAAGGGGAACCAATAGAATCATAGAGATTTTCTCAAATGATGACTGCCTAGATCACTAATAGATAGGAAACCAACTTCTGGATATTACTGTTAATAAGTAGGTGAAATCATGCACCATAAAGAAATAATAAGCAATCAGTTGTTACACAAAGCAATGGAGAACCTGACATTCAATCTTCATGGAATATGAGAAGGAATGCGGATAAGAAGACTCCTAATTGGAATTTTATATAATTTAGTTCCATTATTTTGTAGGAATCAGTTTTGATTTTGTCAGATTTAGCTTAAATTAGAATTTCCTTCCATTTTATTTTGTCGAGTATCAAGGTGCCAACAAACGATATGCACTATGCCAAATTATAACTAATCTGTAAGTGAATCACAATTATGAGCTATATCCACACATATACGATAGACTAGTCAACAATATACTCTCCTATATGGGTCGAAACTATAAATAGGTTATTTAAATACTCAAGTCCATTCTTTATCCTCTTCTATATTGTATTATTATAAAAAGAAATATTGCTCATCTTCCTTAAGTATGTGTTATACCGAACACGATATGTGTTAACAAGATCATAAGAACCAATTATTTTTCTTGATGGAACCCATCTCATTGGCACTCAAACCTCCTTTAGGGTTTCAATTTATATCTAATATGTGGTAGTCTTAATACTCTACATCCTATCTCTTACTTTAATAGCTAGTCATGCTCATGCGCGCCGAATTTCATAACTGATATCTTACTATGTTAGTGCATTAACTCTCATATTTGAATCTTATTTTCTCTCACAAGATGAAACTTATCTATGGACACCCATCAGAATTTATTATATAGCACGTAGTTTAACTATTATTCTCATACTCCATGCGCTTGAATTAGTATAGTCGCACCATATTCACATTTATAATGTCATCATCGCGATATGACAAATAATAGTGTCGCTTCAAGAGGCATTAAACTAAGAAATGTATAAGGGCTTTCTTTATATCTTTCACTGCAAACTCCAATAGCCTAGAAGTGGCTAAAATAGTAAACTCCTTACTTCTCAACATTCAAATTTTTTAATCAAACTCTCAACCTTCTTAAGAATTTTGGTAGAGATTCTTTTGATAGTAGAGCTATCTCAATTTACAGTTTGCCCAACCTCAACTAAAATCACGGCATAATATATCCCATAGACTCAAGGCCATTCTAATTTGAACATTTAAGATTTAAATTATTTAAGCCAATTGTGTCATGTAGCAGAGGAGGATGCACGTGTCCTAGCCGTCTGCGAAAGAGATATTCCTATGTTTGACTTGATTCATTTCGAAGCACGAATAAGGAATGAAAGATGGGGAATTTTGTTTTTCTAAATGCCTTGTAGCCTCCCGAAGATAGGTATGGACGTCATCATATCGATCCGCAAGACTCTACTAGACATTTGCTCATGACTCGTAGAACCTACGAACCTAGTGCTCTGATACCAACTTGTCACGACCCAAAAATCACAGGTCATGATGGCACCTAACTTGACCAGCTAGGTAAGAAAATTAATAAAAGAAACATCCAATTAAACTTATCAAGATTTAAATTAGGATTTGTCGGAATTTTTACAAATTTACCCGAGATCTGGTAGTACGACTCATGAGCTTCTAAGACTTAGAATATGCAAAGCTGGTATGAATAAATACACATTCTATTTGAAAACTACGTGAACATATTAATAATATCTAATACTACCAAGAACAAGTGGCAACTTATATATAGAATGCACAAACATCTTCAGAGTCAGCCCCCAACTTCATCAGCAGCTCCGCTCCCATAGTCTGCACAGAGTGTGCAGAAGTGCAGTATCAGTACAACCGACCCCATGTAATGGTAAGTATCTTGACTAACCTCGTCGAAGTAGTGACGAGAGTTTTAGTTAAAAGATACTCATTAATAAACACGATAATGTAAACTAGTAATGGAACCCAAAGACAGAATAATAGACTAGAGTACATAATGCGACTGCAACAGGAAATAAACAAGTACAAGAGGAGTCACGATTTAACAATTTTCAACCTCTCAACCGGCCCTTTTCCTTGTAACGGAAGCCCATGAACCCCAACAATCACCTCATACACTTTCCTAGCATGATAAAGTACTCAAGGCATCAAGTCTAATGACACAACAACACTCTTCGTGCATTTATCTCATCCTCACCGTGTATGCGTAAAACATTACCAACCAAATGATAGAAACACTGACAATAAAAATGACAAAGAAGGGAAATGTGCAAGCAGTAATAATAACAGAGAATGTACAGAAGAACATCAGTAACAGACTAAGCAGAGAGCACAGATGTAATGACCACAATTAGGAGAAAGGGGCCATGATTCTAATTAACTAGTATGATGGAGGTCTAATTACAAATATGACAAACAAAAAGGAAACACATCATCTTCACAAGTGAATAAATAAGGACATAAAGGACTAGCATGGTGGAAGGCTTACACTAAGTTGCAACAGAATAAGCATAACATGAGTATAATTATAAAAGCAGGAAATAGGCATGGCATATGCAAATTAAGCAAGTAAAAGACATGGACATCACAACAACAATTGAGATAGAGGTCAAGTACGAGACAATAACAACCTATCACACAAAATATATATTGGCGACAATAACAACTCAAGGTGAAGGCGGGAATGTATACACGAAAAACAGATATCACATCATAATGCATGTCCCTCAACCTCACCTGCACGGAAACATCCTTCGTGCCATGACCTCACAATATAAAAGAATAACAATATAAATGAAATGGCACGACATCACCCTTCGTGCTTTACGCTCTTTTCTTACATGATAATGTATATGCAATGGCACGACATCACCCTTCGTGCTTTACGCTCTTTTCTTACATGATAATGTATATGAAATGGCACGACATCACCCTTCGTGCTTTACGCTCTTTTCTTACATGATAATGTATATGAAATGGCACAGCATCACCCTTCGTGCTTTACACTCTTTCCTCACATGATAATGTATATGAAATGGCACAGCATCACCCTTCGTGCTTTACACTCTTCCTCACATGATAATGTATATGAAATGGCACGGCATCACCCTTCGTGCTTTACACTCTTTCCTCACATGATAATGTATATGAAATGACACGGCATCACCCTTCGTGCTTTACACTCTTTCCTCACATGATAATGTATATGAAATGGAACGGCATCACCCTTCGTGCTTTACACTCTTTCCTCATATGATAATGCATATGAAATGTCACGGCATCACCCTTCGTGCTTTACACTCTTCCTCACCAAGCATATAAATTTCAATAAAGTAGCCAGGTAGGAAGAATAAATAACATCGAGGAGAGTGTCAAAAGAACATTCCAAACAAATTCTCAATTGCTACTTTTCAAACCAACAATAATTCAATGGATGCTCAAGGCTATATAATTCAAGTACTTCCACAATTCCCACGACTTATCAACAATACAAGCATGTAATCTAGCACCTCAAAATATCGGCTATAGCAACATATAAATGACTATGGTACGAAATTGATTGAGTAAACGGACAGGCAAGGTTAAATGGCAAAGGCGTGCCTTATTAAGACGAGCACTTCTTGAAATCTTGTTTGAACTATTATACAAATTCCATTCTCACATGGAAATCTGGAAGCTTTTACTGTAGTGACTAGTCTCTCATGCATATTTCCTTCTTCTTCCTCTTTTTTGAATTGTGTTTCTTTAGGTTATTACCATTGGGGGAACTACTTGCTAATGTACTCATCTTTGATGTAATAACAGTAGAGATTCATTTTTGCAGATGCCTATTGAGAACTATTTGTAACAAATCTATAAATGTATACTTCAGAAAAAGCTTCTACACCTGCTGAAATTGACCTTATCCTAATAAATTCGCTTGGCTAAGAAAAATCAGGTCATTGAACTCAAGATCCAATTTTAACTCTCCTTCCCCACAAGCTCTCCATTGTATCGTTTGTTGTTTAGAAATTAGCAATTTTTCACTTTATAACACCTGGAGTTCAATAAATATCTTAATTGATAGTTACTGTACGAATTAGACACATCGATGTATTCTAAGAATTTCCATCAAATCGATTAAGTTATATTAGGATAAGTCTTGACTACTAACATCTTATACTACGCTCTTAATATCGTAAAACAAGTAAGGCGTGAATCAAGGGAGTTTTGAAAATTCTTCAAAACACAATTATAGCGCAAACTACCCCCGAGCATGATTAACCCCGGCTCATACCTATATGCTCGTCACCTCATATATGTATCACCCCTGCATGTAGCAAACAATGACAAATAGGAGAAAAACTCCCTCAACAAGGCTAGGCAAAACACTTACCTTGATTCGGCTAACTCGACACTCACTAAGTCTTTTCCTCCACCAATTCGCCACCACTCGACTTAATCTGAAGAACCTGTCTCAGAGAACCTCCAAACAAGGCCAAAACAATGCGGCAACTATGAACAACCTCAAACTGGTTCATATCAAGCTTCTTGTTAATGATCCCAACCGTAATAGACTACTAGATGAGGGAAAATCCACTCAGATCTCATTCTCATTTAACCAAAGAAAGAATCTTTTAACTTGAATTCCATTTAAGTCAGTAATTGACCCAAATACTTAGCTTCCCATTAATCTTATTACCGTAATAGACTAAGTATTCAAACTCCACATAACAACGGTTCTCTAGTTCAACTTCAAAGTTTCCATCTTTGGAAAGAGAGTAAGATTTTACAGAGTTTGGTAAAAGTCCTTTAGGAAGGTTGTATTTTGTGAGGATTTCGTATACTGTTGTGTTGTTGGCACGAGTGTATAGGGATAAGAGTAGTAGGAGGAGAACACCCAGTTGGATACTTGAATTGAAATCCATCATTCTCGATGCTCCAGAGAAAGGGGAGAGAAAGGCTAATATAGTGCATTTTTGGGAGGCAAAAGATGTTGTAAGTAGTTGGACATAACGCTGAAAGAGTTGTACTATGAGACCAAAATAGGTATATTATGAATCCCTCAGTCGGACATGTAGTAGTATAAGGTTTGGGCTTCGAGCCCACTTCTTAATCTTTTAAATAATAACTAAAGTCATATATTTTTATTTTATTTATTTATGTTTTTATTGTAATTAGCCAACTAGTCACTTATTTAATACTCTATCTTATATATTATATTAATTTTTTTTCCACTATTTTTTTACTACTCGGTAGCGATAAATAAAATTTATTCTTCAATTCCACAATTAATAAGCATATCAAAAGAATTATTCTGGGTTATTACACCCTCTCGGTAGAACGAGTGATAACACAAAGAAGGGTAAATCAATGGAAGCCTCAGACAAAATTAAAACATCAAAATTAGGAGCAAGATAAGTGTCAAGTAAATTTTCATCATTTTAAGTTGGGAGATTTTAGCACCGATATATCATTTTGATTTTAGCACGGAGTCCGATCACGGCCTGATCGTATAGGCCGTCTCATCCAAAGGCATCAACCACAATAATAATCATTATCTCAGTCTCAATCATTGTTTCAATCATAATCTCAAGAGGAATCACCGTCATGTGTGCGACATGGCGCCCGATCACGACCCGACCAGCTAGGCCGTCTCACCACAATGTCGTGTGGATCAACATCACCCTTTTTAGTAATCATCTCATCCCAATAAAGGGGTACAATCACAATTCACTCCTACACCAGCACGTGTAGTTTTGGGGTTAGGTTATTTCGACCTACCCTTCCTCGGTGACCAACGATACTCCCAAGGTGTTAATTTATTTAAAGGATAGACTACTCATTTCATTATCTTTTATATATCATTCAGTTCATTGGCATCGATGTCCATAACACAATGTCACTCTTGGCACGTTGGTCGTATTTCATATTTAATATTCATCTCTTTCACTTTCAAACATTATCACAGATCATAAACAACAGAGAATTTCTATTCAAGACTTTAAGTCCACATATTGAGAAAATAAAAATGTTAAGCACATTGATATTTCTTACACAATTTGGCATAATAGCTTTTATTTGAATCACGACTTAAAGTTGTAACATTTAGATATGCAACCCACGCTTCGAGCACATTTTTAAATAGAATATAACATAACAAGAATATTGGAATACGTATTGAACATATTTGGCACAAGGCTTATTCAGAAGAATCAATTTATAATGAATAAGTCGGGACTTACAAAGATATAGTGGGGTTCAATTCTAAGAGAGAAGTTTAGCTAATACACCTCGCCTCGATCTTTTTAAAATAATACAATGTTTTGGAATTCTTAGCCACTTCGATATATTTAGAAATATAGCAAAATTGAACACAAATTAGGAGAGAAATTATGGTTCCAGCTCATTTGAGAGTTTTATCAAACACTAGGTGGTATTATGATTTCAAGGTCCTCCTATGGTGGATTCCTTCATCCCACTACCAAAAGTCTATCTAACTTAGCTCAACATTCTTCCCCCAACCCTTGATAGTACATGCATGCATAATGGACAACTTTCACACTCAAGAATTGCTTTTCTCATTACCTATTTTCAGTAAAAATCATGAAATGGAGAGCAATGGAGTAGAATCTTACCTCTAGGATGAAGACCTAGTGAATTTTCTTATGAGTTCTTCAAATTTGAGAAAGAGTTAATGATCAATAAGTTTAGGAAATTCCCCTCTCACTCTACGGTAATCCCTCTCTCTAGAAATATAAGATTTTTGCTTCAAAAGTAGCCCTTTACTTCAAAATATTAAAATGGAGTCAGGTCAAAAATTAGAAAAACAAAGAAGCCCTGATGCATATATGCGACCGCATAATGCTTCTGTGGTCCTCAAAATGGTCCTCCGAAATTAGCCACTTCTGCACCACTCAGCGGCCGGTCTGCGGTCCGCAGACCTGATTTGTGGCCGCATAATGGCTCAAGTTTCTGCTTCAGTTTGCGATAGATCTGCGGTCCACAGATATGTTCTACAACCATATAAAGGACCATGGAAACGCCATGTACTTCTAAAATTATCAACACATAAGTCCACTTTGGCACCATGAAACCCCAGGTTTTAGGTAAAACATTTACGGGGCCTTTCAAGGTACAACCCAATAGTGCTGAGACGGTTCAGCAAATGCAAGAGGTGGATGTGGTTCATTCAAAGTGTATTGGACGCCAAAGAGTACCTGGTCGGGGAACTCTATGCAAATGAAGCTCATATCAAAAAGGGAACAGAAGTGACCAAAGTACGGAACTTAAAAGTGAGATTTGATCAACATACACTTAACTCGTACTTGGGATTCAAAGATGTTGAGCCAAAGAAATATTTGGACAAGTATGCATTGGGAGACACAACCCGTCCTTGGATAGCGGAGATTCTAGCAGTACCAGGGCCACCACCTCCATGGATTGTCATTGGGGTTCCTATACACCGGAGCACTTTCAATTTCGAGGCAAAGGAGTGGCAAACCTTTGTCTGCAGCAAACTAGACCTAAGTAAGAATGAAACTTACATGCTGATTCCTCGGGCAGTTCTGGTTGTTTCTATTATGGCCGGGTTCCCCATCAATGTGGGTGTTGTGATGTCGGCTAACATCTCAGTGATTGCTCGGCAAGCTGACTCGTCTTACCCGTACCCCAACACTATTATAGAGTATCTCACGGATCCAAGGGTAGAGCCGAGAGATTATGACACAAAAGTGAGGACGAAGAATCCTTTTACTTGGTATTCACTGATGGATGCGAACAATCCAAAGAAGAAAGTTCATCCTCCTACAACCGTGGCCCAGTCAGATGAACAATTTACAGTAGTTGTTGAAGGAATTGATGTTCCATCCACTTCAGCCAAGCGTTCCTCCAGTGCTGCAAATATGCCTCCGCCATCATCCATATCCCCTGTTACAGTTCCTCCCACAACTTCCCCTTCGGCTTTGAAGCCATTGCACATGCCTACTGCTCCACTCTCTGCTCTGCGAGTCTCCCAGACATTGGCGAGCCTCAACCACTGGATGCAAATAACCACTACAAAGTTGTTTGACTTATCCAGTATTGTTGCAGCACAATCTTTTGTTCAGGATCCTTAGTTTCCCTCGATAGTTGAAGATACAATGAAGAAGCTCCTTGAGAACCAGAACACTATTATGGCTATCTTGGTACAACACGGGTCAGTGATCGAAGAGTTGGGGAAAAAAGTAAAGAAGATAAGAAAGTTCCAGGCTAGCAAGAAGTTAGTGGACAAGCTCTGGAGACAGGTGACCAGGCTTGCTACAGCCTCAGATCTTCCATTTGACATGTTGATAGACCCACACAATTCATGCCCATATCCCACAGCAGCAACAACACTGGTGACACCAGTTGGCCAGTCTGAGGAGCCAGGCCTTGCTGCCAAGACTACCAAGGCAGTGCGTCAGATGTTCACCAACCCAGACACACCCATAGTTGAGGATGATGAGATTCAGTTGGATGAGACTGAGGGCGGTGACATTGCTGGGGACACAGAAATGTCTGAGGAGCTATAGGGAGTTTTCTTCACTCTTTCCCCTCTTTTAATATTATTTTGTTAAGCATTGGGGACAATGTTTCGGGGGGTAAAGTTTATTGATTATATTTGATACGTTTTGAGAAATTTGTACTGTAATAACTTGATATTATTTTTTCTTTTCTTATTATGTATATACTCTCTCTTTCTCTCATTATGTATATTCATTCTATCTTCAGTAGTTTTTGCTTATTAGCTTCTTTATTTTTGTTTCTTTATTAGTTCTTCGTTTTATTTAGTAGCTTCTTCATTTGATTTAGTAGTTTCTCTTTATGTTTTAGTAGATAATAAGACTTTGTTTTTCTTAATGCCATGGTTCATTCCAAAGGTAGTTGTTGTTTGAATCGGGCGACTTATCCCAACGATGAATGGCGTGACAACATTCTTAAGAGAATGACTCGGTTTTTATGTTAAGGTAATAATAGTAGTAGTAATGAATAAAAAGACCTAATTTAGTCATGCTCGAAGAGTCAACCATGCTTCAATTGGTACCAACACACTTAACTACATGCTTATGGTTAGAGACAGGTTTTTGGAATAAATAGCTTTAGTTAGTGACTATTGTGTTTACTTTGGAAATCATCGAGTGGTTTAATTGGATCATAGTGATCTTTAAACGTGAATGTGGTCATTGAATCCCTCGCTCTATCCACTTCAACAATCTGGTTCGTGAGGGGTGGATGAATTGTTGCTAGTCCAAGTATCCGTGTGAAGGGTCCAAAACTTGACCCGGGTGTGTTTCAAGGCGAAATCCCAAGTTTTGCTTGGTTTGGAAAGTGATTGTAGGCCCTCCTAGGACTTTTTGAGTTTTCTATTTCCAACCAATGTCATTATCCCTAGTCAACCCATTTAAGCCTCTAGCCTTTATCATTTGATAACCATGTTACAAGTTTTTACCCGTTTTGTCGTGACCCACTCTTGGCTTCTGAGCTTTCCTTAACACTCTTGTGAAACAAATGGTTCAAAACGTAAGTTTGGGGGAGATATGAGGAAATTTAGAAAGGTAGCAAGGCACAAAAAGAGAAAAGAAATTATCTCAATGATAACAGAAGGCAAGAAAACGAAAGAACAAAAAGAAAAATGCAAAAAGTGAATAAGTGGAAGGGTTGCATGGATTCAAAAAGAGGTAATAATCCCAAACATGGAGAAATTAAAAAGGGAGAAAAAGAATGAAATGATCAAAAAAAGAGTGATGTTAAGTTTCTCTAGTCCCCAATGAAATCAAAGTAGCTCTAAGAATTGGCAAAGTGTGAGCCGAGAAATGAAAGATGGAGTGCTTAAACAAAGGTGTAACCATTCACCCATATGATACGCTCAAATTACACCTTAAAATAGTGTAAAGCGATCGATATCAAATATAGTAACCCAACAAGATTGGGGTCGAATCCCACAGGGAATAGGCGTGAAAAGTTTACTTGGGTAGTGTGAATCTTAACTTAAATCGTATTTCTATTCCGTTAGAGTAACCAAAGTATCATAATTGATTGTGTGATAATTTAGTGAAATAGTAACGAGTATGGTTGATTAACGTTGTAATTAATTTGATTAACTAAATCAAGGTTGTGTCCCCTTCAATGAAGTTTAATGCTATCAGTGTTAAGATGATATATTTCTAATGGAAGGTTCTTTAGATATGCAAATGATTTCTAAATGACTACCCAATATTTTCCAATAGTTGGGTAGTATTTCCTCTTTATGATTTTTTTCAAATATAAAAGAGTTGCAATAAAGAGTAATCAATTAATGCCAAATAAAACTCAATTCCTAAGTGATTCTATTAAACAAGGTTTAAAGCTTTGAGTCTTTGATATTTACTTCTACCAATCCTAACTCTCTTTTCCAAGTAAAGAAAGAATTTAATGGCACTTGTTAATGTTTGCAACCACCAACAATAAATGAAGAATGAGAAATAAATATATATATCAACCAACTTTTATATATATATATTCAATGTTAAATACTCATTAACATAACATCCTTTAGGGTCCACAACCTTAGTATTTAAAGCTAGCTACTCATGCTAAAATACAAGAAGATAAAATTAATAAATGTCATAAAGCTTAAAAAAGTGCAAGAATCTTCACTCCTAAAGCTTCCAAAAGATGAGAATATTAAAGGCTTGGAATGTAGCTCAAAAACCAGACAAGAATGACCCACAAAACTCCAATAAATCTATTTATAGTGGACTAAAACTCGGGATCAAAATCGGACAAAAATGCCCTTCCAGATCAAATATGCGACCGCATTTCTGTCGCATAACAGACATGCGGTCCGCATTATTGACATGCCCATCGCATCTTTAAAATCCTAGTTCCCAGGAAGTCATCGCATTCATGTTATGCGGTCCGCATTGTTGATATGTGAACGCATAATGTCGTCGCATTTCTAATCTCAGCATTTGGCACAGGAGGTTTGTGATCCATTATGCAATCCGCAAACCTGTTATGCGATCGCATAATGGACCGCATTCTTGCACTTGAAATTGGACAAGTAGTCTGTTGGACTCTGCGATTCCCATTAGCAGTTTGCGGTCCGCATGTTGGATTTACGGACCGCATTTTGACATCTGCGATAGCATATTCCTTTTTCTTGTTTTTTTCCGGCTTTTTGATTCCATTTCCATGTTCTTGGGTCCTCAAGCCTCGTATACTTCAAAACATAGAAATTACATAAGTATAAAAGATAATTGCATTTAAAACGAGCTAAAATCTAAGCAATTTGGTATTAAATGTGCCGAAATTCTCTGGCACATCAACACCCTCAACCTAAACTCTTGCTTGTCCTCAAGCAACTGAAACGACTCTATCCTAATCTAGACTCCAACTAAATGACAGGAAACAATAATGACCATGAACGGTGTTAATTGTCAGTATTACAAGCATATACTTTCGTTTATTTACCCTTCTTGAACAATCACTGTTATTTACAAAGAAACTAATCAACTTGTGAACTTTGAGCTTCGACCAACTTGACAAAATGTTACTCTCATATGAGTGCACTTACATCCGACTTCAAGAACTCAACTACTGTTAAACCTCACAGCTCATGTGCCCTCACCAGAAAGAAGGTCCCAAACTCACAATATTTACAATGACAACAAAAAGGGACATATTCACAAAGACACTCACTCTCACAAAGAGTTTCAAGTGTTACATCACATCATACCATAAGCTTGCCCTTATTTAAATTCGTCGCCCATTCAAGAACATTCGGTTAAAGAACCCATAAGGATGTTTTAAGCTTGTAATGTAGGTTTAGGGAAGGGTCGGATAAACATTTGGGATACAAGTGACTACACCCTCCTTGAACACTACTCACATTTTTCTTTCTTGTTGACTTTGTTTCTTTTTAAACCACATAGCCAAATTTGCATCTAGTTACCAACATAAAACCACCTTAAATACCTCACTAAATTTCTTCAGGCTGCCATATTTATATAGATACATATATCTCTTTTTCTTCTTTTTCTCTTTTTTTTTTTGTTTTTGTTTTTTTTTTTTTTGCTTTTTTTTTTGGNTTTTGTTTTTTTTTTTTGTGCTTTTTCTTTTGGAGCTTGAATAATTTCATGTGAACACTTTTTGAGGTATGGGTTCCTGCACTCAATGTAAAACCTTATCAATTTTCAACTTGACACCACACCCCCAACATAGGCTTTTAGCCTCATTCTCAATGTTCAAGGAGGGACGAGTTCAATAGAGGGAATTATTTTACAAAAAGGGGAAATGTTTGTAATGAGGTGACCAACGAAAAAGGTTAAAGGCTAAAATGGGGTAACTAGTGATAACATGTATACAATGGGTAGCTTGAAAGGCTAACTGGGTTTTCCAATATCACAAAGACTGCCTAAGGTCATTTCTCCAACCAAATGTACTTATCATTAACATCGCAAGACCAACCGGGCAAGTTCTAGACGATAGAAGTTAACATAAGAATTATTTATACAAAAGCTAACACACACGGCACACGAACTGTTTGACTCAATATAGTTTTAGCCCACGAGTCAACACTTGGCAACTCGAAGCTTTCATCATATTTACATGTATAATTCTAAGTAAGCATAGAGTCAAAGAACGAGCCTCAGGTTCGCACAGTTGATTGCCTATACAACACAATATATATATATATATATTGTGTTGTATAGGTTATTTACAAACACACATGCTTGAGACTAGACAATTACACCAAACCGGTCAATACGTTCATCCTACTGCCATGATTCTACTATTACACCCTTGGAAAAGAATCCGACGAAGAAAAAGCAATGGGAATACATTGTTAATTACTAAGGATGAACATGCATACAACTCTCTACTTGTTTTTGTTTTATATACAAAGATAACATATGTACAAAGACAACACAAGTTAACGATAAACAACACGGTATATATAAAAGTTTAACAATAACTTCGAAGATTTATATAACATAAACAAAATGTACAATAGTTCAAGGATTTCAAAAAGTAAACAATTTGTACAAGGCTATCCCACCCCCAACTGAAAAGCATGCATTGTCCTCAATGCATAAGAATGTAAGACAAAGTTTAGGGGCTCCCTGAGGCGCACTAAGTGCTATGGGAGTCCGAAGCTGGCAGAGTCATGGTGGGGTCACCCTCTACTGCTAGAGCTGGGTCCGATGAGGTCGCAGCCTGAGGAGTGACCTTCATTGATGGAGGAGGGATCTCTAGCTATCCTGACACAGGGACTGGTTCCTGTGAGCTGCTAGCCTCGCCTGCTGATGGCGGAGTGGTCGATGATGTGGCCTAAATATCCATGTTTGCTAGTGAATTCTCTATCGCCCTCTGCACATCTGCTTCTTCTGCCTCCTCTACAGCTGTGGGGGTAGCCACCTGCTTGCCATTCTCCTGAGGGCCTTCCTCTTCCTCGGACCACGACTCCTCGTCAGTCTCCTCCTCGTCGGTCTTTCCACCCTCGGACTCTGCAGAGTGTCCGGAATCCTCCCCAGAAGGGATGTCAACTAGCACAGGTGGAGGTGGCGTTTGGGAGGCCCTAACAGTCTGAGGTGTTGGAGATGTCATCAAAGAGTAGAAATCAAGACCTAATCAAGTTACGGACGTGCCTGCTCCCTACTCTCCTTCCTTGGGCATGAGAGAGGATAGATCAAACTCCAGATTTTGCATCTTGTAGAGCTCAGTCTTCAGTTTAGCAACATCATCACGGAGCTTTGGCAAGCCTCCAACTTCACCTCGCTCTATCTTTTCAATCTGTACCTCAAGCGACTGCAGGCGACCATCATAAGATGTGTTCTGCTGCTCCAGGGCCGTCACTGAGGACTGGATAAGGGTCAATGCCTCGCTGATGAGTGTAGGGAGGTCCTTCAAAAGCTGGTCTACCTTAGCGTTGGTATGCTGAGCTAAGAGACCGATCCTCGAAAGAACTGGCAGGGAAGCAGAAGGCTGGGCACTAGTGGCTTGAGAGGCAGGCTGTGGAGTAGCAATGGGTGCCAATGTGGCCTGAGGTGCAACAGGAGTCTGGGAGTCTTAGATGTCTGTCTCAATGGGAATCTGGATCTGAACCTTTGGGGGAACAACAGTGTAAAGTTCCGTAAAATTTCTTGTTTAAAATAACACCTGAACAAGTCCACAAGTGGTTATGACTGTAGAAATTCTTAAAACGGACCTTATTTGTGTAAAAGTACCCCGGAATTTGAAAGAATAAATTTTCCAGAAATTAGGTGTTATGCAACGCACTATGAGATCGCATAACGTGTATGCGGACCGCATAGTGGTCGCATACATGGGCAGAATCACTGCCCAATTTGAGGACAACTATGCGGTCCATTATGCGATCGCATTTCGGTTTTGCGGACCGCATAGTTGTCGCATTCTTGCCCTTTGATTTTTTGTGAGGGAGGTTATGCGATGCACTATGCGATCGCATAACGTTTATGCGGACCGCATAGTGGTCGCATACCTGGGCAGATTGTTTCAATTTTGACCCACCTGGAAGGCCATTCTGCGGTAGTCTCTGCGGACCACATGTTAGGAATGCGATCACATTCCTGACCGCATTTCAGGTATAGGGCTCCTATTTTTTTAAATTTTAAACCCGACCCCCAATTCATTAAAACACCCCTCCCCATCATTTTAACTGATTTCTAAACAAAATAGAGAGAAGGAAAGGAGAGTTCTTGAGAGAGAAGGTTTCAACATCATCCAATTTGATTTCCAAAACCACTCAAGCCCGGATATTATCGAGTAATAAGTCATCTTCTTAGCTCTAGAGGTAAGCCTTCACTCTATTTTCCCAAATTCTCATATTTGGATAGGAATAAAACACACATGGGTTGGTTTTGAAAAATGAAAGATGAGTCCTTGCATGCATGTGAATGTAACTCTGTAACCTAGTAATGGGGGAAATAAACTTGGGTAATTATGCATAAAAAGGGAGTTAGTAACTTTAGGGGGTCACATAGTGTTTGATAAAATGCTCAATAGAATTCAAGGTTCCTAATTCTAAGTGAAATATGTCACGTTGTGGAATAGATTGACGGTGCTAGATTGTCTGGTGAATTGTGATAGAAATAAAAAAGGAAATTCGACTAGAGGAATGTATGGCTAACTTTAACCCTTGTAGAATACCCTTGTTGTGACGAGCATACGTTATGTTTACCCCGTATGAAAATATGTGAATTGATTGTCTTAGTGATTGCCACACTATTGTGTTATATGAGATTGTAAAAGGATGTTAATGTGCCCAAATGTGGGAATGTATTACTGCTTAATGGGAATCATTGTGCCTTGAGCCCAAATAAATGAATTGTTGATCTGAACTTGTGCTCCTTGAAAGGAGGATTCTTGTGATGTAATTGTTTGGGATTGTTGTTATGAAATATGATTTGTCAGGGGGGATCGGGTTGCGCGCCGCAACACGAAGTAATAAGGTGTGGGTTGTGGTGATAAGGGTGGCCGAGGTAATAAGGGTGGAATGTGATCATTATACCTATTGAAATGAAAATCGATGAAATTATTGATTATGGTGGTGTTGGAAAGGAAAAAGGGGGAATTGTGAAACTTGTTGATTTTAGTTGTTTCTTTCCATGCGCAATGATTGTTGGTTCTAGTACTGTCTTTTATCTGTGTATTGTTTGATTGTACTTGGGATAAAGTTTGTTCATACATACTAGTACTATTCCACAGTACTAACGTCTCTTTTGCCGGGGGCGCTACATTTTCTTATATGAATGTAGGTGGTCCTACAGCAGGTAACTCAATCCACCGTCAGTAGTGCCTCCTCTCCACTCTGTCAGCTGAATTGGTGAGCCCCACTTCCTCTCGGGGCCATGTGTGGTCCATACCACCCTCTTTGGGTCTATTTTGTATTGTAAGGTATAGCCGAGGCCTTGTCGCCGGCAAGTACTGTTAAACTCATTTTACTCATAGAGGCTCCGTAGACAGAAACGTGAGTAATGTTCATATGTATTTTGGGTAGCTATTGTACGGTTCGAAATCGTGTTCCACGTGAGTATATTTTGTATGTATTTTGTAAGCACTTGGTACTATATGTTGGAAATGATAAAAATGTGGAAATGATTTTAAATCATAAGTTTATGCTAAGTCTTAATTACTATTTCACATGTATAATGGATAGTGTTATCACGGGGTGATGCGTGGGGTAAGGAAGGCAGTTCCAGGTCCGCTCGACTAGGGTCCATCCGGTTGAGCGCCGGTCGTGTCCCTCAATTTTTGGGGCGTGAAAAACTTGGTACCAGAGCCTAAGGTTTTTAATGATTCCTAGGATATCTCTGAGCCGTGTCTAGTAGAGACCTTCTCATCGATGTGTTGTCGACCACATCTATAATTAGGGGGCTACATGAACATTTAGGAAATCACCCTTTCATTGTTATTCTATATCGTGCGGCGAAGTGGAAAGTGAAAATATCCTTGTCTAATTCGTGCTTTGTTCCGAAATATTCAATAATGGAACCAAAGAAGAGAGCTCGACTCGGCCTCTAGGCCAATGACACCCCAAGTGTGGCCGTGAATTTTGTACCAGATGGTGCGGGTGAGAGTGACTCCCCGACCTTGAATCTACCTGGCCCTTTTATTTCAAATCAGAGCGTTCCTATTCCTGCTACGGCGGAGGGTGCTGTAACCCCTCCCGTTGATATTCGTGACCCCTCTACAGTTCCATCTTTCGGTCCCGGTACTTCTGATGGGGACCTCAGAGGAGCTATTTATATGTTGACTCAGTTGGTGGCCGCTCAGGCCCAAAGATCTCATTCTGCCCCTACATCCTCTAGCGGACAGGGAGATTTCGCCGGCTCCAGAGTCAACCGGTTTCTGCGGTTGGCCCCTCCAGAGTTCTCAGGCACAGATCCAGAGGCCGATCCGCAGGATTTCCTGGATGAGATGTACAAGACTCTTCGGGTGATGAAGGATACAGAGATAGAGGGGGTTGAGTTAGATTCTTACAGGCTGAGGGGAGCAGCATATTTCTGGTTCGAGATGTGGGAGGATTCCCGTGGGGAGGGAAGTCCTCCGGCTAGATGGGACGAGTTCGTGGATGCTTTCATGGATCACTTCTTGCCTGCCGAGAATGTGGCAGCCCGTGCTACGGAGTTTGAGGTCCTCAAGCAGGGTAATATGAGTGTGTGGGAGTACCACATGGAGTTCGTGAGGTTGTCCAAGTATGCTCCTCAGTTAGTAACGACTATGGATGCCCGAGTTCCACGGTTTGTTCAGGGTCTCAGTGCGTTGGTTGTGAATGAAGCGGCTACAGTGGCCTTGCACTCGGATATGACTTACGGTAAGATAGTGGGATTCTCCCAGGCTACGGAGTCTAGGAAGTTGAAGATAAGGGCAGAAAGGTAGAGTAGTAGCAGGGCCTGGTCAGCGGGCCACTCCGGGAGCTCAGCCGTAGGAGGGAGGCCAGTTCAGGGGAGAGGGCCATCCTAGTCCTATGCACATTCCTCAACCAGTGCACCGCCATCAGTGCATCGTTACCAGTAGAGCGGTCGCTGGGGACCAGAATCAGACAGCAGGAGACCCCATCAGTCAGGTCGTCCGGGAGGGAGGATCCACCAGCAGGGGAGGGCTTCGTTCCCTAAGTGTGGGTGGTTCCATACCGAGTCTTGTTATCTGGATATCCCGGTATGCTACGGGTGTGGAGTGAGAGGTCATATTCAGCGGGATTGTCGTGCGCCCAGTCAGGGCATAGTAGGGGATTTGCTCAGTCATCCGGTTCTTCAGTCGCCACATCTTCAGGGCGTCCTCCAGCTCCAATGGGGCGTGGTGCAGTTAGGGGTGGAGCTCTAGGTAGAGGTGGACCCAGCCGGTTCTATGCTTTAACTGGTTGCCAGAGCGCGGAGGCTTCTCAAGATGTTGTTATAGGTATTCTGACTGTACAAGCACTTGACGTTTATGCTCTTATTGATCCGGGGTTCTCTTTTCTTATGTTACCCCGTTTATGGCTTCAAGTTTTGGGATAGAACCCGAACAACTTCATGAGCCGTTCTCTGTATCGACTCCGGTTGGTGATTCTATTACAGCCGCGCGAGTCTATAGGAATTGTGTTGTCACGGTATGTGCTCGAGTTACCACGGACGATCTTATTGAGCTTGGGATGGTAGATTTTGATGTTATTATGGGAATGGACTGTCTTTATTCGTGCTTTGCTAAACTCGACTGCCGAACTAGAGTCATGAGGCTCGAGTTTCCTAATGAGTCGGTTATTGAGTGGAAGGGAAATGGTGTGGTGCCGAAGGGTAGGTTTATTTCCTACCTTAAGGCCTCAAAGATAATTAAAAAGGGGTGTGTCTATCATTTGGTCCGGGTTGCGGACACCACTTCAGAAGTGTCTTCCCCCGAGTCCGTGCCAGTTGTGAATGAGTTTCTCAAAGTATTTCCGGACGAGCTTCTAGGGATTCCGCCATATAGAGGGATCGATTTCGGGATTGATGTCTTGCTAGATACGTAGACAATATCTATTCCACCATACAGAATGGCGCCAGTGGAGTTGAGGGAGTTAAAGGAGCAGTTGAAGGATTTATTAGAAAAGGGGTTCATTCGGCCGAGTGTGTGCCCGTGGGGCGCTCCGTTTCTTTTCGTCAGAAAGAAGGATGGGTGGCTTCAGATGTGTATCGATTATCGACAGCTCAACAAAGTCACTATCAAAAACAAGTATCCATTGCCTTGAATAGATGATTTGTTCGATCAATTGCAAGGTGCGAGGTTCGTCTCCAAAATTGATTTACGGTCCGGGTATCACCAGTTGAAGATCAGAGAGCAGGATATTCCTAAGACCGCCTTAAGAACTCGTTATGGCCATTTTGAATTTTTGGTAATGTCCTTTAGGCTGACCAATGCTCCAGCAGCTTTCATGGATCTTATGAATCGGGTTTTCAAGCCATTTCTAGACTCCTTCGTGATTGTTTTTATTGATGACGTCCATGTCTACTCACGGAGTCGGGAAGATCATGCTAATCACCTCAGGGAAGTTCTGCACACTCTTCATCAGCACCAGTTGTATGCTAAATTGTCAAAATGTGAATTTTGTCTAGAGTCAGTCGCCTTTTTGGGTCATGTTGTTTCCAAAGAAGGGATTCAGGTGGATCCTCAGAAGATCGCGGCGGTGAAAAATTGGCCTAGGCAAACGACCCCGACAGAGATTCGCAGTTTCTTGGGTCTAGTTGGGTATTATCGGAGGTTTGTGGAGGGATTCTCTACCCTTGCCTCCCCATTGACTAAATTGACTCAGAAAGCACTGAAGTTCTAGTGGTCCGACGCTTGTGAGAAGAGCTTCCAGGAATTGAAATCAAGATTGACTTCGGCATCGGTATTGACCATGCCAGAAGGCACAGAGGGGTTTGTAGTGTATTGTGATGCTTCAAGGGTTGGTTTGGGGTGTGTATTGATGAAGCATGGGAAAGTTATAGCGTATGCTTCAAGGCAACTCAAGAATCACGAGAAGAACTATCCGACGCACAATTTGGAGCTTGCGGCAATTGTGTTTGCATTGAAAATATGGCGGCATTATCTCTATGGGGTCCATGTGGACGTGTTGTCAGACCACAAGAGTCTCCAACATTTCTTCAAGCAGAAGGAGTTGAATTTGAGGCAGCGACGGTGGTTGGAATTGCTTAAAGATTATGATATGGACATCTTGTACCATACGGGGAAAGCAAATGTAGTGGCCGACGCTCTCAGTCGGAAGTCTATGGGTAGTCTGGCTCACTTGGAGGTAGATTGGAGGCCTTTGGCTCGAGAGGTTTACCAATTGGCCAGTCTGGGGGTCTGTCTCTCAATCTCAGACGAAGGGAATGTCATGGTGCATAATGGAGCAGAATCGTCACTTGTAGCGGAAGTCAAGGAAAAGCAATTTATTGATCCAGCGTTGGCGCAGTTAAAGGAGGCAGTTTTGAATGGCAAGATTTCGGCATTTTCACTCGGTAGCGACGATGGTGTCTTGCGGTGTCAGGGTAGGCTATGTGTTCCAGATGTTGATGATCTACGGGAGAGGGTAATGGTGGAGGCTCATAATTCCAGGTATTCTGTGCATCCAGGTTCTGCGAAAATGTATCATGATCTCCGGGAGGTATATTGGTGGAGCGGTATGAAGAGAGGTGTGGCAGACTTTGTATCTAAATGTCTGAATTGTCAGCAGGTGAAGGCCGAACACCAGAGGCCCGGTGGGTTAACACAGCTTATGGAAATACCAGCGTGGAAATGGGAAATGATTAATATGGATTTTGTGGTAGGGTTACCTCGCACTCAGCGCAAGTTCGACGCAATTTGGGTGATAGTGGATCGACTCACGAAATCAGCTCACTTCTTGCCAGTCAAGTCCACTGATACCGCAGAACAATACGCTCAATTGTACATCAAGGAAATAGTCAGACTTCATGGCACTCCAGTTTCTATTATCTTGGATCGAGGGGCCCAGTTCGCAGCTAACTTTTGGAGATAATTTCAGCAAGGTTTGGGTACTCAGCTGAACCTCAGCACGGCTTTCCACCCGCAGACTGATGGTCAGGCAGAGCGGACTATTCAGACGCTTGAAGACATGTTGTGGGCTTGTGTGTTGGACTTCAAGGGTAGTTGGGATGATCATTTGCCGCTTATCGAATTTGCTTACAATAAAAGCTTTCATGCTAGTATCCAGATGGCCCCATTTGAGGCATTGTACGGAAGAAGGTGTAGATCTCTGATTGGATGGTTTGAAGTTGGTGAAGCGGAATTGTTAGGGCCAGATCTTGTGCACCAAGCTATGGAGAAAGTTAGAGTCATTCAGGAGAGGATGAAAACTGCTCAGAGTTGTCAGAAATCCTACGCCGACGTTCGTCGAAGAGAGTTGGAATTCACAGTAGATGATTGGGTGTTCTTGAAGGTGTCTCCCTTGAAGGGAGTGATGCGGTTTGGGAAGAAAGGGAAACTGAGCCCAAGGTACATCGGGCCGTATCGGATTGCTCAAAGGGCAGGACAAGTGGCTTATAGGTTGGAATTGCTCCCTGAATTTTCATTAGTGCACCCGGTGTTCCATGTGTCTATGTTGAAGAAAGTGGTTGGAGATCCATCCGCCATCGTTCCAGTTGAGACCATGGAGGTGAATGAAGAACTATCGTACGAGGAGGTTCCGGTTGCTATTCTTGATAGGCAAGTCCGAAAGTTCAGAAACAAGGAAATTGCTTCATACAAAGTGTTGTGGCGAAGTCCACGAGTCGAAGAAGCCACGTGGGAAACGGAAAAGGAAATGAAAGAAAAATACCCCCACTTGTTTGAATAAATCTTGTAGTGAAATCGTACGAATTGTCATTTCCAAGTAATTGCCAGACATGCTCAATGTTGTGTAAAGGAACTCTATCTTGTTCCCCTCCTTACCTTATTGTTGTAACTTCCCAATGTGTGCTAAAATTGTATATGATGTCACTGTTCGGGTAATATGCAACCCTTTTTGAAGTAAATGAAATGTTTTGTGGAACTCATGTGTTAAGCAAGTGACTTATAGTAGTTTAGCTTGGTAATGATTAATTGAAATGAATATGATGTATTGAGGTGATGGGGTTGTAGAGGATTCATTGAAATGACCAAGTTGTGTCCAACATTGTCAACCATGTGCAAATTTGTGATATGAGAAGAAAGAACTATGTGAAGTTGTTAGAGTAAGTGAATATATATACAAATTGTCGAGGTAAAAACATTGCGTGTAAGTAATTGAATGACTAGAACTGTGTAATGATGCTTGGAAAAGTGTTTCGGGGGCTCTCTGACAGGTAGATAGGTCTAGATCCAAAGGAAACTCTAGTGAAATTTTCTGAAAATATTGGAGTTAGTGTAAATCTGGAAGTTTGCATATCATGTTTTCAAAACCAAACGATTTCCAAAATCCTCATTTGAGGAGAAATGATTTTAAGGGGGGGAGGATGTAAAGACCCGTAAAATTTCTTGTTTGAAATAACACCCGAACAAGTCCCCAAGTGGTTATAACTGTAGAAATTATTAAAACAAACCTTATTTGTGTAAAAGTACCCCGGAATTTGAAAGAATAAATTTTCCACAAATTGGTTGTTATGCGACGCACTATGCGATCGCATAACGTGTATGCGGACCGCATAGTGGTCGCATACATGGGCAAAATAACTTCCCAATTTGAGGACAACTATGCGGTCCATTATGCGGTCGCATTTCGGTTCTGCGGACCGCATAGTTTTCGCATTCTTGCCCTTTGATTTTTTGTGAGGGAGGTTATGCGACGCACTATGCGATTGCATAACGTGTATGCGGACCGCATAGTGGTCGCATACCTGGGCAGATTGTTTCAATTTTGGCTCACCTGGAAGGCCATTCTGCGGTCGTCTCTGCGGATCGCATGTCAGGAATGCGATCGCATTCCTGACTGCATTTCCGGTATCGGGCTCCTATTTTTCTAATTTTTAAACCCGACCCCCAATTCATTAAAACACCCTTCCCCTTCATTTTAACTGATTTCTAAACAAAATAGAGAGAAGGAAAGGAGAGTTCTTGAGAGAGAAGGTCTCAACATCATCCAATTTGATTTCCAAAACCACTCAAGCCCGGATATTATCGAGTAATCAGTCATCTTCTTAGCTCTAGAGGTAAGCCTTCACTCTATTTTCCTAATTTCTCGGATTTGGATAGGAATAAAACACACATGGGTTGGTTTTGAAAATAAGAGATGAGTCCTTGCATGCATGTGAATGTAACTCCGTAACCTATTAACGGGGGAAACAAACTTGGGTAATTATGCATAAAAATGGGTTAGTAACCTAAGGGGGTCACATAGTGTTTGATAAAATGCTCAATAGAATTCAAGGTTCCTAATTCTAAGTGAAATATGTCACGTTGTGGAATAGATTGACGGTGCTAGACGGTCCGGTGAATTGTGATAGAAATAAAAAGGGAAATTCGACTCGAGGTATGTATGGCTAACTTTAACCCTTGTAGAATCCCCTTGTTGTGACGAGCATACGTTATGTGTACCCCGTATGAAAATATGTGAATTGATTGTCTTAGTGATTGCCACACTATTGTGTTATATGAGATTGTAAAAGGATGTTAATGTCCCCAAATGTGGGAATGTATTACTGGTTAATGGGAATCATTGTGCCTTGAGCCCAAATAAACGAATTGTTGATGAGAAATTGTGCTCCTTGAAAGGAGGATTCTTGTGATGTAATTGTTTGGGATTGTTGTTATCAAATATGATTTGTCAGGTGGGATCGGGTTGCGCGCCGCAACACGAAGTAATAAGGTGTGGGTTGTGGTGATAAGGGTGGCCGAGGTAGTAAGGGTGGCCGAGGTGATAAGGGTGGAATGTGATCATTATCACTATTGAAATGAAAATCGATGAAATTCTTGATTATGGTGGTGTTGGAAAGGAAAAAGGGGGAATTGTGAAACTTGTTGATTTTGGTTGTTTCTTTCCATGCGCAATGATTGTTGGTTCTAGTACTTTCTCTTATCTGTGTATTGTTTGATTGTACTTGGGATAAAGTTTGTTCATACATACTAGTACTATTCCACAGTACTAACGTCTCTTTTGCAGGGGCCGCTACATTTTCTTATGTGAATGTAGGTGGTCCTACAGCAGGTAACTCAATCCACCGTCAGTAGTGCCTCCTCTCCACTCTGTCAGCTGAATTGGTGAGCCCCACTTCCTCTCGCGGCCATGTGTGGTCCGTACCACCCTCTTTGGGTCTATTTTGTATTGTAAGGTATAGTCGGGGCCTTGTCGCCGGCAAGTACTGTTAAACTCATTTTACTCATAGAGGCTCTGTAGACAGAAACGTGGGTAATGTTCATATGTATTTTGGGTAGCTATTGTACGGTTCGGAATCGTGTTCCACGTGAGTATATTTTGTATGTATTTTGTAAGCACTTGGTACTATATGTTGGAAATAATAAAAATGTGGAAATGATTTTAAATCATAAGTTTATGCTCTTAATTACTATTTCACATGTATAATGGATAGTGTTATCACAGGGTGATGCGTGGGGTAAGGAAGGCAGTTCCAGGTCCGCTCGACTGGAGTCCACCCGGTTGAGCGGCGGCCGTGTCCCTCAATTTTTTGGGCGTGACAAGCAACTACTTGTGGCACCGCGTCACTTATACACGTGATGTCGATATCCTTCAGTGCTTTTCCCATCTTGTCAATGTGTGGCATTGTAGGATCTTCCACAACCTGACAGAGGGTTGTGATCAAGCATGGGAAAGGAAGTGACGTGGCTGTCTGATTTGCCCTGACCCCTAGCTCTCGGAAGATGATGTCACTCACATCGATTGTGATCCTGTTCATAATGCAAGAAATGAAAATATCTTTCTCAATGCTTATATCTGTTTCATTCCAAGTTGATATTAAATGGGAGGTGACAAAACTGAGCCCGAACCGACCCTCTCATGTACGATCTTCCTTGTGAATTTTATACTGAGGGTCAATCCAACCTGGGGTCCCCGTGGCAATCACTGATGCGACCCAGGCACGCTCACCATCTTTGTTAGCCAATTTGGCCTCATACTCAGCTATGCTCGGACGCCCTTCTAAAGAATATTGATCATTAATAGCTGCCCTGTCACAAAGTACCCGCTTCCCCCGAACCAAGACAGTCTCACAGAATATTTTGTTATGATTATGGTTAGGTGTTATGGAGGCCTCGTAGGATGCATAGAACTCCCGCACCAGTGTCTCATTAAATTCATCAGGTAGCTCAGTGAAGCACTCCCATTTTATAGATTTGATGTTCTCTAATATGTGAGGGTGTTGTTCCTGTAGACCGTTCAGACTTAGTTGTTTCTCTGCGAGGATTTTCCGCTTCATGAGCCCTTCTTTATATAGAGTTTTAGAACTAGGGATCTCAAAATGAAGCTGGAAATCATCTCCGTGTTTCCGTCTTGCCTCAGTCTGTAGATCAACTGCGGGCAAAGTCTCCTCCTCATCAGACTGGGAGGGACGTTCATCAACAGATTGAGACGGTTCTTGTCGTGAACGTTTGGCTTGTTGTGCTTGACGGCTGGAGGATGCCCTTTTCTTAGTAGTAACAGACTTCTTGGGAGCCATATCTGCAAAGAAGCGAATGTGAGCGACATAGCAGATATTAGAAGAAAGAAAAAGAAAAAATTACAAAGAAAGTCAACTATGTGACAGGTTATGCGATCGCATAACCACTATGCAGATCGCAAACCTGTCGCGTAATTTTTGTCTGCTGAAGAAAGTTAATTATGCGATGGATTATGTGATCGCATATCCATTATGAGGTTCGCATAACCATCACAGAATCATGCACCAGGAAAGTTCATCACATTATGCGATCGCAAAACCCACCGCAAAGATGGTTTTGCGATCGCAAACAGCATGCTATTTCAGGCCTATAGTGTTAAGGTATGCGATGGCTTTGCGGTCCGCATATCAACTATGCGATCACAAAGCCTCCGCATTTTATCATATCCCTCAAGTCACCTAGGGTTCTATATGCGACATAGATGCGGACCGCAAAATGACTATGCGGGCCACAAAATGCATCGTTCTCACTGTTCTCTCTTACCCCAACAATGGCGACCCTCATTTTACTACCCAACAAGCCAGATTGAACAGGTTTTTCAAGAATTTCCCCCATTACAAGCAGATACACCCAAGGACGAATAGGAAGACGAGCAAAAACAAAAGAAAACAAATAAAACACGACACACACAACATAGTTAAAACTAAAAATGAACAGGGATTAAAGGCGGGAAAGGAGAACATACCAGAATAGGATGAAGGAGAAAAATTCAAGGGGATGAATCCAAAGATGTAGTCCTTGTTCACTTGTTCAATTTTAAATTAGTTGTTTTCCTTTCTTCTTTTTCTTTTTGTTTTGTTTAAGTGTAAAGTGTGTATGTTTGTGCGTTAGGGTGTTGATGATGGGGGTTATGCGAATGGGGGTAGGGTTACATACCTGGAGACTATGCGGTGGATAAGTGACCTCATAACATGGTATGCGACCGCATACTTGTTATGCGGTGGTTTTACTCTGGCTACTCATCGTTCACAATGCGGTGCACTATGCGGTCGCATAACTAAAATATCGTTCGCAAAGTGCACGTCCTCACCGCATTCCAGCCACCCATTTTTGCCAAACAAACTATCCAGGTCTGCGACCACTATGGGGTCCGCATAGTTAAAATGCAATCGCATATGTATTGCAGACTTCTCATTTCCATTTTTTTCATTCTTACCCTTTCACTCGCAATTTTAACTTGTTTTGTGATCTTTTGAACCACCTTCACTCTAACACACACTTTAAATTACTCAATTAAATCTATTTAACAAAATTTGAAATTTAAAGGACAAAAAGGATGTTACCACACATGGGTTGCCTCCCATGAAGCGCTTGATTTAACGTCGCGGCACGACGAAGTTGGCCTTTCTTTGGGTTCACTCACTGGTCGGGCATGGACCATATTTGAGAGCCAATTGTTCCACCACATGTTTTTCTCCATCTGTGCCCAAGTAGTGCTTGACTCGCTGCCCATTTACTTTGAAGGTGCGGAGCCCATCCTCCGATTCTAATTCCACAGCTCCAAAAGGGGATACATTTACCACCTTGAACGGACCGGACCACTTCGATTTGAGCTTGCCCGGAAATAATTTGAGCCTTGAGTTGAAGAGTAAAACCAAGTCACCCGACTTAAAACCCCTTTTCAGGATCTTTTTGTCGTGGACAAACTTCATCCTTTCTTTTTACACAGCTGCACTTTCATATGCATGGAACCGGAATTCCTCCATTTCATTGAGTTGTGTTAACCTCAAATTTGCAACTTCAGCCCAGTCCAAGTTCAACCTTTTTAGAGCCCACATGGCTTTGTGTTCCAGTTCTACAGGTAGATGACAAGCCTTGCCTAAGACTAACCAGAAAGGATAAGTGCCAATAGGGGTCTTGTACGCCGTGCGGTATGCTCACAATTCGTCATCTAGCTTCCTTGACCAATCGGTCCTGTTTGCATTAATAGTCTTTGCTAGAATATTCTTGATCTCCCGATTGGAAACTTCAACTTGGCCACTAGATTGTGAACGATAAGGTGAGTCCACCTTATGCTTGACGCCATATCTCTCTAGTAGACCCGAGAAAGCCTTGTTACAGAAATGAGACCCACTATCACTAAGAATGGCACTAGGAGTGCCAAACCATGTGAATATGTTTTTCTTTAAGAAAGCGGTCACACTCCTTGCCTCATTGTTTGGTAAGGAAATTGCTTCAACCCATTTGGACACATAATCCACAGCCACCCAAATGTATTTCATCCCACATGAGCTCACAATGGGGCCCATGAAGTCAATGCCCCACACATCAAAGATCTCGACCTCCATCACAAAGTGCATTGGCATTTCATGCCTCTTGGAGATTGATCCTTGCCTATGACATTGCTCACAAGCCTTGACCATTTTATTGGCATCATGATAAATCGACGGCCAATAATAACCACATTCAAGTACCTTTGTCGCCGTTCGAATACCCCCATGATGACCCCCAACCGGTGAGTCATGGCATGCCTTAAGAATTGGCATAATATCCTCCATTGGAACACACCTCCTAATGATGTTATCAGCACAAATGCGGAACAAGAATGGTTCCTCCCAGTAGTATTGCCGACACTCTCTCAAGAACTTCTTCTTTTGGTATGCTTCCAAGTTATCCGGAATGAGGTCACTAACCAAGTATTTGGTAATATCAGCATACCAAGGAGTATATGAAGAAGATAATGCCAAGATGTGCTCATCGGGAAAGGCATCATTGATATCGAGATCTTCCTTTGCTCGTCCGTCTTCTTCAAGCCTAGAAAGATGGTCTGCCACTTGGTTTTTTGTGCCTTTGCGGTCCTTGACTTCAAAGTCAAATTCTTGCAATAAGAGGACCCACCGGATTAGTCTAGGTTTTGCGTCTTTCTTCTCCATGAGATAGCGAAGAGCGGCATGATCGATGTAGACCACCACCTTAGACCCCAACAAATAAGCTCGGAATTTTTCAAAGGCATACACAATGGCAAGAAGCTCTTGCTCTATCACAGTATAGTTCATTTGCGCACCATTGAGTGTCTTGCTTGCATAATAAATAGGATGGAGAACCTTGTTGTGTCGTTGACCCAAAACTGCTCCAATTGCTACACCACTTGCGTCACACGAGCTCGAATGGAAGAGACCAATCCGGTGTGACAATAATGGATGTCGTGGTGAGCTTCTCTTTTAGCTCCTCAAATTCCTTGAGGCACTTTTCATCAAACACAAACTTGGCATCTTTTTCAAGGAGCTTGCACATAGGATTTGCAATTTTGGAGAAGTCCTTGTTAAAGCGCCGATAGAATCTGGCATGCCCTAGAAAGCTTCGAATACCTTTTACCGATGTTGCTGGAGGAATTTTGGAGATGATTTTAATATTTGCCCGATCAACCTCAATGCCATGTTTTGAAATTTTGTGCCCCAAGACAATGCCTTCGTCCACCAAAAGTGGCATTTCTCCCAGTTAAGCACAAGATTGGTCTCCTCACATCTCTTGAGCACTTGTCTAAGATTGTCAAGACAATGCTCAAAAGAGTCACCTACCATCGAAAAGTCGTCCATGAAAACCTCTAAGAATTCCTCCACCATGTCGGAGAAGATGGACATCATGCATCGTTGAAAGGTGGACGGAGCGTTGCACAAACCAAACGGCATCCAGCTAAAGTCAAAGGTTCCATATGGGCAAGTGAATGTTGTCTTCTCTTGTTCCTCCAATGCTATATTGATTTGGTTGTAACCGGAATACCCATTAAGGAAGCAATAGAAAGATCTTCCTACTAGACGATCAAGCATTTGATCAATAAAAGGCATAGGGAAATGATCTTTGCACGTGAAATTGTTGAGCTTCCGATAGTCCATGCATACTCTCCACCCGGTGACTGTCCATGTTGGGATAAGCTCATTCTTTTCATTGCTAATAACCGTCATGACTCCCTTCTTTGGTACACATTGCACCGAACTCACCCATGGACTATCCTCAATGGGGTAAACAACCCCGGCATCCAACCACTTATTATCTCTTTCTTGACCACCTCTTGCATCGAAGGATTCAATCTCCTTTGATGTTCAACACTCGGCTTTCTTCCTTCTTCCCATTGGATTTTATGCTCACAAATGCCGGCGGGAATTACTCGAATATCCGCTATTGTCCATCCAATTTCTTGACGGTGCTCCCGCAAGACATTCAACAATTTACCTACCTGCACATCATCCAACAAAGAGGAAACGATTACGGGTAAAGTATCATTATAGCCAAGAAATGTATACCTCAAGTGTGATGGAAGTGGTTTGAGCTCAAGTTGTGGTGTCTCAGTGATGGAAGGCTTTGCGGCAGGAGTGTCTCTATTCTCTAAGTTAAGAGAGAGCTTCTTCGGTGCATAAGTGTAGGACCCACGTCTTTCCAATGCATTCACGGCTTCAACATACCCCTCCATGTCTTCACCATCAAAATTTACCAAGATTTCCGCCAAGGCCTCACCAAGGCATTCTTCCTCCATCTTCATGTCACTAGAATCTTCGACCTCATCAACAATATCTATGACCGAGATCCCTTCATATGCATATGGCAACTTCAAACCTTTACTAGCTTGGAAAGTGACTTCCTCATCAGTCACCCGGAACTTGATTCATCTCGTTCTGAATCCATCAAAGCTCTTCCCGTAGCAAGGAATGGTCTTCCCAGTATGATAGGAATTTCCTTGTCAACAGCACAATCAAGGATAACAAAGTCGGCCGGGAGAAGGAACTTTCCCACCTTTACCAAGACATCATCAACAATACCCACGGGTCTCTTGATTGATCGGTCGGCCATTTGCAATCCCATACTAGTAGGTCTTGGCAAACCTAATCTCGCTTGCTTGTAGATAGCAAGCGGCATCAAATTTATGCTAGCCCCATGATCACAAAGTGCTCTTGCAAAGTCTCTCAACCCGATAGTACATGGGATGGTGAATGCTCCCGGGTCTTCCTTCTTCTCAACGGTAGTTGTAGTAATAATAGAACTAACCCGGTGAGTCATATTCACCACTTCATTCTTTGTAGTCCTCTTCTTGGTCATCAAGTCCTTCAAGTATTTGGCAAACCCCGGCATCTCTTGGAAAGCCTCCAAGAATGGGATGTTTACCGACAATTGCTTCAAAATATCATAGAACTTCTCGAACTTGCCATCATCTACCCTTCTTGAAAGACTTTGAGGGAATGGAGGAGTAGGTCGAGGAATTGGTGGAGGAGCTTTTGGGGTCTCCTTCACTTTTTCCTTAACCTCTTCATGCTTTTCTTCTTGGATTTTTACCTCTTGGGAGGGCTTCTCACTTTCAACAACAACCGGCAACTCAACTTGTGCTTCCACTTCTTGATCAAGATTTTCTACATCAACCACTTGTTCACTTTCATCTTGAAGCACTTTCCCACTTCTAGAGGTGATGGCCATGTAATGAGAAGATGGTCTGCTTGCACCACCTTTTGGGTTGACAATAGTGTCACTTGGGAGAGTACCTTTTAGCTTGGGATTTTGTTCTCGTGACAAATCTCTCATTTGCATCTCAACTTTTGAATGGAGGCGGTGTGTGATCCCACTACCTCGGAAATATTTTTCATTGTTGTGTCACTTCGCTCTTGATTTTGCAAGATTCTCTCAAGCATCCCCTCCATTTTGGACTCATTCGAAGGCCCCTCCTTGTAGTGTGAGGAGTTGGGATATTTCCCCCTTGGTGGAACATAAAGGTTGGAACTTCGGTTGGCATAATTGTTGTTGTTGTTCCAATTTCCTTGACTCGGGCCGCCTTGATCATTTCGTCAATTTTGTTGGCCTTGCCCTTGCGGTTTTGGCCTCCATTGATTTTGTTGGCGGAAACCACCTTGTGAATTGTGAACATAATTGGCTTCTTCAAACTCTTGACTTCCCATTGATTGCACATCTTCCACAACATATACCTTTTATGTTTGACTCTCCGTGAACATCTTTGTCAACACATCAATGTTAGTGGCAAGACCGACAATCAATTGGTCTCTCTCTTGATTGTCTTTAATCATGTTGGTAAGAGAGGGGGTACCATAGGAAATTTCACCGATAGCATCTTCCGAGTGCCATGCTTGATTATGCTTTGCCATTGTGTATATAATTTGAGTAATCCTAGGAAATGACTTCTCCATGAAGGACCCATCTGCTGCAATTTTAGCAATGGACTGGGATACTGGATCCAGACCCATATAGAATTTCTCCATTAAATTATGGTCCGGAAACCCATGATTTGGTGACCTCACTAGGTATAGCTTGAAATGATCCCATACCTCGTGTAAGTGCTCCCCAGGCAGTTGCTTGAAGAAGAATATCTTATCTCTGAGCTCTGACTTTTTGCTTTGTGGGAACCAATTGGCTAAGAAAGCACAGACAAGCTCGGGACAAGATGTGATTGATTGAGGAGGTAAGTTTTGAAGCCATTTTTTCGCTTCCTCCACCAAGGAATATTTGAATACCCGCAACCTCAATGCATCATCCGACACGTTATTTTGTTTTTGCATGGCGCATACACCCAAGAAATTTCTAAGGTGTTGCGTCGGATCATCATCCGTTGAGTTTCGGAATAACCCTTCCGCATTTAGCATTAGGATCAACCCATGCTCTACTTTGAATGTAGAGGCATCAACCCACGGAGGGAGAATAGCATTGGAGTCGTCAATATATTCCTCGATGTCGGCAAAAGGATTCTCCCCCTCATCATAATCAACATTGGCCATTTTCACCTAGTACACCAAACAAAGCAATCATCGTGCGATGGAATAGAAGAAGATATAAAGTAAAGTGCACACTATCTAGTAATTTTAAAATCGTACTCCCCGGCAACGGCGTCAAAATTTGATACGCTCAAATTACACCTTAAAATAGTGTAAAGCGATCGATGTCAAATATAGTAACCCAACAAGGTTGGGGTCGAATCGCACAGGGAATAGGCGTGAAAAGTTTACTTGGGTAGTGTGAATCTTAACTTAAATCGTATTTCTATTCCGTTAGAGTAACCAAAGTATCGTAATTGATTGTGTGGTAATTTAGTGAAATAGTAACGAGTATGATTGATTAATGTTGTAATTAATTTGATTAACTAAACCAAGCTTGTATCCCCTTCAATGAAGTGTAATGCTATCGGTGTTAATATGATATATTTCTAATAGAAGGTTCTTTAGATATGCAAATGATTTCTAAATAACTATCCAATATTTTTCAATAGTTGGGTAGTATTTCCTCTTTATGATTTTTCCAAATATAAAAGAATTGTAATTAAAAGTAATCAATTAATGCCAAATAAAACTCACTTATTCCTAAGCGATTCTATTAAACAAGGTTTAAAGCTTTGAGTCTTTGATATTTACTTCTACCAATCCTAACTCTCTTTTCCAAGTAAAGAAAGAATTTAATGGCACTTGTTAATGTTTGCAACCACCAACAATAAATGAAGAATGAGAAATAAATATATCAACCAACCATTATATATATATTCAATGTTAAACACCCATTAACATAACACCCATTTAGGGTCCACAACCTTAGTATATAAAGCTAGCTACACATGCTAAAATACAAGAAGATAAATTTAATAATTGTCATAAAGCTTACAAAAGTGCAAGAATCTTCACTCCTAAAGCTTCCAAAAGATGAGAATATTAAAGGCTTGGAATGTAGCTCAAAAACAAGACAAGAATGACCCAAAAAATCCCAATAAATCTATTTATGGTGGACTAAAACTCGGGGTCACAATCGGACAAAAATGTCCTTCCAGGTCAAATATGCAACTGTATTTCTGTCGCATAACAGACATGCGGTCCGCATTATTGACATGCACATCGCATTTTTATAACCCTAGTTCTCAGGCGGTCATCGCATTCATGTTATGCGGTCCGCATTGTTGATATGCGACCGCATAATGTCGTCGCATTTCTAATCTTAAAATTTGGCACAGGAGGTTTGTGATCCATTATGCGGTCCGCAAACCTGTTATGCGATTGCATAATGGACCGCATTCTTGCACTTGAAATTGGCCAAGTAGTCTGTTGGACTCTGCGATTCCCTTGAGCAGTTTGCGGTCCGCATGTTGGATTTGCGGACTGCATTTTGACATCTACGATAGCATATTCCTTTTTCTTATCTTTTTCCGACTTTTTGATTCCATTTCCATGTTCTTGGGTCCTCAAGCCTCGTATACTGCAAAACATAGAAATTACATAAGTATAAAAGATAATTGCATTTAAAATGAGCTAAAATCTAAGCAATTTGATATTAAATGTGCCGAAATTCTCTGTCACATCACCATACTGTATCCGACCCTAATCCAAAAGCCTTAATTAAATCCCGGAAGAAGTCCTGCATGATTTCAAGCAGAGTGAGATTACATTAGTGGCAATCTACATGAGGGGCAAGCCTATGGTGCTTGAAGTTGTGCTTGCGACATTCTCTTGAGAGATGTGAGTGAACCTTTCATAAATATTTGGGAGTGCTAAATTTATTAAGTGAGCTAGGAAAATTGAAAGTAGATGAGAAAGAGTTTTAATTCCACCATGACCTACATGATAGAGTCCTTGATGAGTAAAGTCAATTCTAGAAGCTCAAATGTCACATTAGAACTATATATGCATGAATGTTTGAATTGTCGCCTTGTTGATAATACATGAGTAGTGTGGGTAATTGTTGATCCCAGTTGATGTGTGGATTTCTCACCTTTGACTCTCTGAAATGACCCTTAACTTTTGGAGGTGGGAACTGATTTGTTTGCTTGAGGACAAGTAAAGACTTAAGTTTGGGAGAGTTGATAAGTGGGAATTTTGACTGCTTATTAGCACCTTTTAGCTTTCGATTTAGTCCAAAAGTATTGAATTGTCTTCTCGAAACTAATAAAATTATGAAAACTACAGGAATGCTGGAGGTTGTTTCTACCGAGATGAAATCCGACTCAAAAAGGAGTGTTCTGAAGCACAACGCAATAAAGGGCGCAGAAGCACAAATGTGCAGTCCGCGGAAGTATTTATGCGGTTGTAGAAGAAATTATGAACCGTAGAATTGCATATGCGGACACAAAACAAGAAGAAAAATGTAGCAAACCTTTCAACAATGTGCATACCGCAAATGAATTATGCAGCCGTAGAACTGGGCTATGAGTCAAAGATCAGAGAGTATGCAAAAAGATCAAGTCCAGGAACCTTTGTGAATTGAGGACCGCACAAGAATTATGTGCCCGTAGAAGATTGCTTTGCGGCCGCAGACCAGAAATGTGCGGCCGCAGAAGATTGCCTCGTGGACGCAGTTAATGTGCAGCCGCAAAACTCCACTTCTTGCCAGCTGAAGAAATCTGCGTACCGCACATGGAATTGTGCGGCCGCAGAACCTCCAGAGGGGAATGTTTGTCCGAGATTTTCGGCCCTGTATAAATAGACGAGTTTTATAAAATTAGGTCAAGTTTTGAACATCTGAAGTTGTTGCAGTCGTTTTTCTTTACTATTTTAGGAAGTTTTACATTATATTGGTGTTTTTACATTAGATTTCATCATTTTAATCTTCCATTATGTGTTTAATTAGCTTTTCTTCTTTATTTTATTCAAAACCCATTATGAGTAGCTAGACTCTTACTAGGGTTGTGACCCAATTCTAGTATGTAAACGTGTCACACTCCCAACTCGAGGAGCGCGACCGGCGCTAAATCGAAATGACCCGACCGAGCAAGCCTGTACAATACCTTCTACCCAAACTTACTAAAGGATAATAGTATATTCCAATTCACTAATTAAGCAGTGAGGAGGATCAAATAAAAAACAACTCAAATTCATTATCAGTAGTTACATCATTTATAAGTTTCAAAATACATATTCTATCATAGTTTAATGTGTAACGTGTAATACAATTACAACATTACCAATTTTACTTTCCCCATACCAACATACCACCCACGCTATGTCTACGAAAAGTCTATTAGATATAAAAGAGTACAATGATAGTGCCGGCAACAAGACCCCGGCTATACCTCAAACACCATACGCAAAGAGCAAAAGATACATGACTCCGAAATGAAGTGGGGCTCGCCATGTGTGCTGGGAAGAGGGTGTACTACTATCACTGATCAATGATTCCTGATGTAGAACCACCTGCATCCATTGAAGATGATGCGCCCCCGGCAAAAGGGACGTTAGTACATGTGGAAAAGTACTAGTATATATAACTAAACTCCCTCTCAATAAAACTAGTAATATTACAAGGAGGAACCAACATGAAATCAATAAAAGCCTCAAACAATACCAAGAAATCAAGTTAAGAACCACATAGGTTTTCAAGTAAATTTTCATATTTTTAGGTTGGGAGATCTTTTAGTATCGATATACCATCTTTCACAATACCACCGTACTTTTACACGAAGTCCGATCACGACCCAACCGGCTAGGCTATCTCATTAGAGACATCAATCACAATCACAATTTCAATTATAATTTCTAGCACAGTCACCACAATGTTTGTGGCATGGCATCCGCTCATGACCCGATCGCCTAGACCGTCTCACCCGAGAAATCATCCTTTTCTATCAACCATCTCATCTCATACACCTTTCACATCTTTTCAATTTATTGGCACTAGTGGCCACAATTATAATATCATTATTAGGACTTGACCATATCTCATATTTCATATTCACCCTTTTTTTCTTTCAAACATTATCATCATTACCAACAACAAGTCTTTTCAATTCAAGACTTTAGGTATACATGTTGAGCAATTAAGAGACTTAGACATGTAGAGGTTTTACACATAATTTTGTGTATTAACCTTCATTCAAACTTGACTTGGCGTCCTAACATTCTTAACACATCCCATAACTTGAATACATTCTCAAATGATAATATAGCATGATAAAAGCATTTGGAACATACATTGAACATATAATTTTCAACACAAGTTTATTTGGAATAGCCAATTTAATAATGGCCAACTAGGTTTTACATAACTTACATGAACATCGTGGGATTCAATTCTAAGAAAGGGGTTTAGCCAACATACCTCAATTGAGCTTAAACTCTAAAATATTCTGCAATTCTTAGAAACTTCAATCTATTTTAGAAATATAACAAGTTGAACAAAAATTAGGAAGATGATCATGGTTCTAGCTCATTTGAGCATTTTATCAACACTAGACGTGCATTAAGGTTTCAAGGTTCTTTTATGGAGGATTCCATTATCCCACAACCCATTCTTTACCATTTTTAGCTCACAATCTTCCTACACCCTTTGATAACACATGCATGAAAAATAAACAACTCCCATACCCAACAATTGTCTTGCTAATTACCCATTTTTAGTTAAATTTCGAAATTAAGGGCTAGTGTAGAATCTTACCTCTAGGATGAAGACCTAGTGAGTTCTCCTTGTTAATCTTCAATGGTTTTATCAAGAATTGAAGGAAAAATTTGTTGAAGATCACTCTCCCGCTCACAAAATATCAATTTTTAGCTCAAAAAAAGGGCCCATTGCATCTATTTTATCGAAGTAGGGTCGGGTTATAAAAGTCCAAAAGTGAAGCTCCAGAACAGGATCTGCGGTCACATATACGACTGCATAATTCTTCTATGATCCGCCAAATGGGCCGCGAAACATCCCTCCGGAGGTGGAGTGGCATGCCCTAGTCTGCGGCCATTATGAGGCCCGCAGACCTGTTCTACGGTCGCATAATGCGCTGCAGAACCTCCCTCCGCAAAATTTCCAAGTTGGATATTCGATCAGAGTGCGGCCCGCAAAATAGTTTTGCGGTCGCATAATCGGCACCACGCAACCCCAAATTTTTGGAATAATTTTATGGGGCCTTACAAAACCTTATGGGTATCTAATTTAGTGCTTGTTTTTTATTGGGTGTTGATTATTTAGGTTTGTTCATGCTTCAATTTTAGAATTAATGGTTGCAATTATTGATTCATTCCTATATTACATAGTCTCAACTTGAGAAAGAGAGATCTAGTCTAGGATAACTTAGCTAACAAGGAATTGGGTTAATTGAGAGATTGATTAACCCAATTAAAGGGTTCAACCTAGAGACAGTAATAACCCGACTTGAGCTCTTATCCATTTGGACTTGAGGAAGCAAAATTGGAAAAAATCACTCTCTGACTGAAAGGTGTTGAGAGGTTAACGTAAAGTTGAGAGTTATAATACACCGCAATAAACAAAACAAGAATTAACGTCTTTATCTTATTAGGCAAACACCTAGGTTATGGTAACATACCTAGCCTTTAAACTATTTGGAAAAACACCAAAAATACTGATTCGCTTCTTGTTTCTTTTCTTTAACTTAAAGTTGCTAGAGTAAAATTAGAATTAGGAATCAAAACTTGTTGTGGAAGTGCAATTTAGCTATTCCTTTCGCTTTTGTCAAGTGTATACTCCTAACACCCCTAGTAACTCCCTGAGAAAATTGACCCCAACTCTTGTTGGGTACTATTCTTCCAACGACCGTTCCCACTCTCTATTGAGTGCGGATTGGACGTGGACCAGGGTGCCCCTTTCTTCTCTATAGGATCAATGATGCAGTTAAATTCTCTTGTAACAAGACAAGGGAGCTTATGCTTATCATTGATAGATAAGAGTTTATCCCAGAGAGCTTTTCTCAACTAATCCTCACATTTAGCATAAACATAGGTTAAAAGAAGAAAAATACTATTTTACTTGATGATGCAGGTGACCTATTGAGCATCCTCCTCAGTGATATTTCTTTCAAACTTGTCCTCCCAAAAAATCCAAATCTGGCTATTGCAATTTGAGAAGTCATGCTCGTAACCCAAAATCCTTTTGTCTTTGTCATGTTTATTTGCCTTATAAAAGATTCAAGTAAGAAAATGATAGAGGATTTCTTATAATGAGTTATTTAAGTCTCTTTAGAGCCCAATTAGATCTGATGTTCCTAATATTACTGTAGAGGAACTTAACCACAATCAATGATTTAGAGATTTTTTGCCTTTTGAATCCTTTGTAAGCTTTTGATTTTGTTGTATTGCTCCCCTTCGTCTTGATGATTTTCTACCACCTTTATTGTTGCCATTTACCTTTCTCTGCCTCTAGGAGATATTGACCCAGTATTTAATGATATCATCAAATATTGAGGTCACAGCTACCTCCACCACTGGGGGCATAAGGTTTCAACTAGATTGTCAACATGATCTTCACTATTGAGTTATTCACTATGAACACTTGCATAGTCCTCACTAGCATCATGAATCTCTTAATCATCATAATCCATCTCCTCAGAACTACATTTCTCATCTTTCAAATGTCACAACCCATTTTTTCTCCGTAGGATATCGTGATGGCACCTGGTATCTAAGACTAGGTAAGCCTCGCACTTACTGATTGTATAACAATTTTAATCAATCAACTATTAAGCATGAAACAGACAATCCCAAGTATGATACAATATCCCAAAATCGGTAGTGCAAGTCATAAGCTCTACTGAGTTTACTAGAAAATCTCTAAGTACAACTGTTCCGGAATAGAAATAAACATTACAAAGTAAAAAATTTGAAGGTGACTCTAAGGCCTGCAAGCGCGACGATAGGTATACCATGAGTCTCCACAACAATACCCGATTAGCTAGGTAATGATCAACAAACTCTGAAGTACCTGGATCTACACAAAAAAAGTGCAAAAAGGGTAGCGTGAGTCCACCTCGGCGGTACCCAGTAAGTATCAATACTAACCTCGGTGGAGTAGTGACGAGGTACAGTCGAGACACCTACTAGACATAATAACCTGCATAAGTATGAATATGAAACTAACAAGGAATAATATAAAGCTAAGCATGATAAGAATATTTCTACAACACTTGCAATAAGAACTAGAATAACAATTAAGAACAGGGAGCCAACAGGAAATAACGCCGTAAGGTAATCAGATTACAGTTTAAGTCTAGAGAAACTAAGTAAATGGGAATCCAACAACCTCTTTAACACAAGATTTATTCAAGATGTCCCTGAGTCTTGCATAGCCCTCGGCTCAACAATACTGAGTACAACAACAACGATAAGACGGGAGTGCGGTAAGTTAATCAACACAAGGATTACAAACACAAGTAAACGGAAGAACGAGATCGCAATGGAAGACATAACAAGTAATAATGGTATCAAATGAGAATAACTCAACAATGCGAAAGATAATGTGTAACAACGATATCAAATAAGAGTACTCGACAATAGGAGAAATAGCACGTAACGATGATTTCAAATAAGAATAACTCAACAATAGGAGAAATAACATGTAACAATGAATTCAAATAAGAATAATTCAACAATAAGAGAGATACCATGTAACAACGATTTCAAATAAAGATAAATCACAATTGGAATATATAACAATAACTTCATTTAAGGCATATAAGATTATATTTGGCAACAAATGCTAGAACATGAACCAATCAACTTCAAATAAGACATGTAAGGGTAAATTAAGCAACGGAGGATATGACATGATAAGAAAATTTTGTTTCAATATACAAAAAAACCTACGAGTCTAAACCGGTCAATTTTTATAAACAATCCTTGTACACACTTGTCACCTCATGTACACGTCTTTCACTTAGTTTAAATAGTGCAAACAGTCCAATCCCAACGAGATGATTCCCCCGTACAATATTAGGCAAGATATTTACCTCAAAAGCGCTCAATTAGTACTCTAAAATAGCTTTCTTCTTACAATTGACCTCCGCTATATTCAAATCTAATCAAAATTGACCAATAAAATCAAACAATGCAAGAGAAACCAATCTCAATAATTAAAGCTATGATCTTTACACAATTCCTCAAAAGTCAAAAAAAGTCAATCTGGGCCCACCTAGTCAAAACATCGGTCCAACAGTAGACTCCGACTACAATCCTACCAGTTCATATATGTGATTAGTTCCAAAATCCGAGTCCAAATCAACTCTCCAAACTCAAATTCTTATTTTTAAAAAACTTGACAAAGTTTCACAAATTTTCACTTTGATTCTCACAATTTGGATGTTAAAGCTCACATATAATCATATAAAACAATTGAAAATTGAACAAAATCACTGACCCAATGGTTGTATATGAAATTCCCTCTTTCCTCCTACCGCGTCTAGGGTTTCAAAATATGAAATGAGACCAAAATCTCGTCCCTCAACTCTTATGTCCAGTCGCAGTTGTAGCAAAAGCAACCTTGGGTTTGCGATTGCGAACCCCGCAAATGGTAAGAATCATTGGAAAAGCGAAATCCTTCACTAACATGTTGACATCGCAAATGCAACGTAATTTTTTTGCAAATGCGAACGAGGACACTTCGCGAATGCGACCCTATGGATCGCAAATGCGAACAAGCTCACCCAGCCCC
>ML255265.1:58053-73328 GCA_005239495.1 Nicotiana undulata
CCCCCCCCCCCCCCCCACAAATGCGAACTCGGTGTTCGCAAATGCGAACCTAGAAGACTTAGCTTATTACCGCAAATGCGACATATATCTCGAAATTGTGAGACCTGCAACACCTGATCACACCAGCAGATTTCCCAAAACTCTTCCAAACACTATGTAACGCGTCCGAAACTCACCCGAGCCCTCGGGACTCCAACCAAAATCCACACAAGTCTAAATATATTACACAAACTCACTCGCGCGATCAAATCATCAAAATAACATCTGAAACCATGAACCGGGCCTCAAAACACATGAACTTTAACATGAAACTCAAGAACTTTTAAAAACACAACCGCGCATCCGATTCATATCATCAATTAGGAATGACGCCAAACTTTGCATACAAGTTCCAAATGACAAAACGGACCTACTCCATGTCTCGAAACTAATATCAAAACGCGGTAGCTATGAAGTCAACCAGCGGTCAAACTTGTAAAATTTCTAAGCCTTTAAATTACCAACTTTTGATAAAACAACACAAGTCAACCTACGGACCTCCGAATTCGATTCTGGACATATGCCCAAGTCCAAAACCGCGATTCAAACCTATCGGAGACATCAAAATACCGTTATGGGGTCATTTCCACAAAAGTCAAACCTCGGTCAACATTTTCAACTTAAGCTTCTATAATGAGAATCACTCATGCAAATTCCATCTGAAACATCCGAAAATCAAATCCGGCCATGCATGCAAGTCATAATAAACAATATGAAGCTACTCAAGACCTCGAACCGCTGAACGGAGCCTTAGAGCTCAAAAACATCGGTCAGATCGTTACACCAAATAATCTGATTGTTCTCCAGATTTTAGATGATATCCTTCCTTATTTGTATGATCTTCTTCAAGAATTGTTCCACTGATCAGCTTCAAGTAATTATGGTGAACTTCATCGGGAACTATGACACAATTTAGATTCTTAATAGTTACATGCGACTGTAAAATAGTTTGGATATTCATAATTTTGGATATATTAATCTGGATATTTTCTTACTCTGACACTGTAAGATAGTCTAACTATCTCTTCTGAAATGGTCAATAAAAATTATTTTCTTGAGTTGGTGCTTGATCTTGTTCCGTTTGTTTGAGTTCTTCTATGTCATTATTAGCTGATTTAACAACTCGAATTGTTCCAGTCGGTTAAGTTGGTAGGTCTAGTTATTTGTTCTCTTCATATTTTTCATTATAAGTGGTTTGTTTCTTTTTGTTGACCCTCTTTTTTCTATTACTAGTTTTTATTTTGTCAACTAGGTTATCAGTTCGGCATTCCTCCTGCATGTCCTAGTTTTTTATCTCTATACCATTGTTTACCTTGAAAATGGTATTAACAATTATATTTGATTTTGTAGTTCTAAAAATATGTTATTTATTTTAATACTAGTTGTTAGGCAATAGATTCTAAGTGTAAGTAAGAAAATAAGATATATACAAACCAAGATTGTCACAAGGCAAGGGCCTCGAGCTTGCTCGAACGGGGGCCTCGGGGTTGAGCTAAGGAAACTATTAGTAGGCGGTCGATGAAGGAAAAATAAGATCGGGGCCTCGGGACAGCCTTTAATGGTGAATAATGAGCAATGAATGAAGAACAATAAATGAAAAGCAATAAATCTGTAGAACAATTGTTGAGCACGTTTAGGTAAGAAAGTAGAGAATGTTTTTGTTGTATTGAATATTCATGTGTCCAAAATGACAAGGGGTCCCCTTTATATAGGAGGGGGAATCCCAACATAGTACAAGTCTAATCGTGACAAAAAATATGTTATTGGTGCAGCCGTGTAATAGCTCAGTACGGGCTCTTACTATTCTTGCAGATCTTGTCATGTCTAATTTGTCCTTAGGAGTTTTCCCGCCTTTCCATGATGATCACCGATTTGTACTGCTCCGAGGTCGATCACAGTGAGACTTCGACATGATCTCTTGAGGGTTACACTTGGGGTCGAGCCTAACTCCGCCTCAAACTTCTCGAGGCCAGGATCGGAGTACTGCAAAGACCTTAAAATCGGCCTTCCCCAGTTTTGACCGCATACAGATAGTCCCCGCATTCCTTGGAATGAAAAGATAAGGAATGAATTGAATTCTCCAACCCTTGAATGCCTCCATCATTACGTCAGTTATTTCAAGTAAGTGATTGATGCGACAAAGAGATGCTCAAAAGTCACATTACCACGGCCTTAAAAGCCTCGAATTGATTACGGCGGTTGGATGTCTCTTGGCTTTCCCTAATGTGCACGACTGGCCCCTATAAATACTCCTTCCTTCGCCCCTTAGTTTTCATCACATCTTCAAACCTTCATAAAACTTTTCTTACTTCTTTCTTGTGTTCTTCTCCCAATCAGTTTTCCTCTTTTCCTCTGAAACCTTTCAGCAAGAATGGCCAAGACTTCTAAAATCGTTTGCCAGGATGATAAAGCTTCTTCATTTTCACGCTCGTCTAAGGGCAAGGCCATTGTACCTCCTCTTCTCGAGGAGTGCATCCCCGGACCCTATGAAACATCCTCCGATTTAAAGGTAGACAATCCTTCTTCGAAACCGGGGTGGTGCGAACCCATGTCCCGATATGTTAGCTTGATAACCAACATCGGGAAGGTGAAAGCTGATTGCCACTGGGGAGAGGCCGTGCAGGTGGAAATTCCCTCTCGGGAGGAAGATATAACGACACATAAAGCCGGTTTTCTTAGTGTATACACCTATCCATTTACCCTAGGCCCGGTCGAGCCATCCTCTCCATCGATAGACCCCGTGATCCTTGATTTCTACGGGCAGTATCGTGTGACACTCGGCCAAATCCACTCATCCTTTTGGTGCATTGTTTATATGATTAGGCACTTTGCACACATGGTCAAAGGGATGACTTTTACCCTCGACCACCTGATCAGAATGTACAGTCCCCAACTTTACCGAGGCGGTCATATTAAACTTCAACGTCGGGCCTCGAATGTTCTCTTTGCTTGCACCGACGAAGTCAGGAATAGAGGGTGGATGAGACGCTTTGTCCGAGTTAGGACCTCATATCTGATTTCTGTTAAAAGGATGCCATTCCCCTTGGGAATGGAACATGAAACGTAAGTGAATATGTTAATTAAGTGTTTTCTCTTTCCTTTTGACCAACTTCCCCTCGAACTAACTTCCTTTGATGATGCAGTTGTCGTGTGGTATCCTAGCGCAGTCAAGGATCTCTCGGGCTGGGTTTGCCAACTCGATTCGACATGCCCGCATGCTAAGCATGGTTGGCGCGACCTGTCCAAGGCCCGATGGGAAGTTAAAAATAACTATGAGGTTTTACTCCTGCCGTACTTGAGCTTCTTAAAAAAGATATCCTCTGAATGTATCCTCATTTCTTGTGTTTATGTTTTGTGTTTGTTCAGGTCTAGGAGAGGCCTCTTTGATGAGAGAAGCACCGCCTGGGAGAGGAGATACCCCAAAACCCAACAAGGAGAAGAAGAGGAAAAGGAAATCGCCGACTGAGCCCTCGAAGCCAAAGAAGGCTAAAGTGCAAAAGCCTAAGGCCGATTCAGCGGTCTTAACTCCGGAAGTGGAAAAGAGCCCCTGAGCTGAGGCGAGGAGAAAAATGACTCTCCGCTAGCACCTGTGGGAAGAAGAAGCATGATTGCTTTGGATCTTGTTGAACTGATGGCTGTTGAGCCGGAGGTTTCTAAATAGGAAGTTGCTGATATTGTCCCACCTCGGGCCGAAGAGGCTCTCGAGGGTGGGTCGGATGATGTCCCTGAGCCGGTTGACGGCGAAAATATTCCCCGAACCGAGGGGCATTCGGTGGATGAGCTCGTAGAGACCACTTTTGAAGCTCCCTTGAGGCACGAGAATGCCCCGATCAATCCAGCCGGGGTTATTGATGTAAGTGATTCTCCACCTCGTCTGACATTCTCTTCAAGGGAGATACAAGATGCCCATAATATAGAGTCTTCCGATGCGGGGGAGTCCCTCGGGTAGAAGGAGTGTTTGAAGGACTCTTCACTGGGGTCGAGAAAAACCCTATATTTAACGCCTCGCTCATTTTTGAGGAAGCCGAGAGGCTCTGCAAACATGTAACCTTTCGTCAAATATGTTTTGAGCTCCAATCTTCATCTTTTTAATTTTGTTCTTTTACGCTTTCAGGCTATAGTGCTTTACAATCAGGCCTTTGCCAAGTCCCAGGCTGAGTTGACCCACTATGAGGAAGAGTATAGGAGGCTCTCATCAAAGACTGACGAGCTCAGAGCTCTTTTTACCAAAAAGGAAGAGGGACTTTGTGAACTTCGGGCTCCTTTGGAGACGGTGTCTCGAGAGCAGACCGATCTTGTTGAGCAGATAATATAGTCTTTGTATGTTTTTATTTACGCGTTTGTCCGACTTCATCATTTAACACCTTTGGGTTGATTTTTGCATCTTGAGAATAGAGATGCCCCGATGAAGGAGGGTCTCATAGCCATGGATATTGAGATTCTCGGACTCAAGCAGCATGTGGATGAGATAGCCTCCGAGAGAGATACCCTCCAAGGGAAGTTGACCTTGGTTGAGCATCACCTTCAGGATGCAAGGGCGGAGAGTAATAAGTATAATAATCTCCATGCTGAATCGGTCGTCGTGCTATCTGCTACCAAGTTCGAAGCCGATGCGCTCATATCCTCGTACAAAGAGGATGTTGATGCTGCAAATGCTCATGCCAGGAAAGTATCTGAGGAGGCTGAGCTTAAACAGACCCGATCCTTGGAGCATGCTTGATTAAGATCTCGGAGGAAGGCTCTCGAGGACGTACATGCAGGGGGCATCGAATTGTCTGCTGAGGTCGAGAGGGTGAAGGCCCTAGAGGAAGAATCGGCAGCTCTGTTCTCTTCCGAGGATGGTTCAGCCAGTGATTCGGCTAGCGACTCAGAGGATGATGGAGATGAAGGCTAAGTGCCCGAGGAAGAGGAGGATGTTGAAGCTCCGGGGGCCGAGGTCCAAGTCGTTGAAGCCACAACCTCCGAGGGAGCCGTTGAAGGCACAACCCCGGTGGTAGATTAGGTTTTTGTTTGTTCCTTTTTTGTGTAAGCCCAGGCATGAGCCTTGCAAATATGCCTTTGTGAACCTTTATTATATATATATATGGATCTTTGATTTTCGTCATTTCTTATCTTCCTTTTTTCCTTTTGGAATAAACTTTGATGCTTGTCGATAACCAATCCGATATGTCGGACTTATAATAAAAACCCCTCAGGTGATCGATCTTAGTTGACCGTTAAGGGTTCGGTCCTCGAGTTAAGTTTGGCTCGGGGCTATCGACCCTTAGGTTTTAAGGCATTGCCTCTTAGGTTGTTTTTTGATTTGGCCATCAGGATCTTTACATATTGTCCCTTAGGCTCTTACGCACTGCCCTTGGGCTCTTTACGCTGGCCCTTAGGCTCTTTTTAGATTGGGTCGACGCGACCTCTAATATTGGTTGTAGTTGTTTCCTCATTTTGGATAAAGACTTTTGAAATTCCTCTGTACGTCCGACCCTTCGACGACTCAAACAAGAACGTGATTATAAATCGATATGTTACGACAATTGAATACCTCGGAAGGTTTAGTCGGAGGATGATTTTTCGAAGCCTTTTCATCGAAGACTGATTGTTTCGAAGCCTTTTTATCGAAGGTTGATTGTTTCGAAGCCTTTTCATTGTTCGGAGCTGATATTATCGAAGCTACTTTACTTATGCTGAGGGTAGCCTGATTAACCGATTTTTTTCGAAGTATTTGAAGGCCTGTAGTTTTATGGCGGTAGTCAGACGTCTTTGAGCCGCGTTAATTTGGCCGAAGCCTTTTAATATGACCATAGTCTTTGTGTTCAACCGTAGCCTTTTAGTCCCCGGTGATGTAGCTTCGGTGTCTATATCGAGGGTATGCCTTTCTAGGGGTCTTACAAGTTCGAATATATAGCCTTGGCCTTAATGTCGGGGTTATGCCTTTTTTAACGTCTTATAAATTTGAGTATGCCTCGTTGAGGTCTTACAAACTTGGCATTGCCTAATTGAGATCTTATGAATTTGATGTTGCCTCATTGAGGTCTTACACATTTGGGCATGCCTCGTTGAGGTCTTACAGATTTGATGTTGCCTCGCTGAGGGCTTATAAGCTCGAAGTTGCCTCATCGAGGTCTTATGAATTCGAGTTTTTTGATGGCTCGATGAGCTGACTGTCGATGGCAGTCCCTGAGTGCTCGAGGATTTCTAGCCCTTGGGCCATTTTGCATAAAAGCAGTTAACTTCTTTAAGGCATAAAGTGTTTTGACAGGCGAAAAGGCTTCTTCGATTACTTGATATATGTGTACATGTTTCTGCCTTCGGGGGCTCGATTGTTCTACATGGACACGGTTCATTTGACCGTTTGGCCCAATACAATATTCTCCTATTGAGGCTTTCTTAGGCATAACTTAATTCCTTCGAGGAGACAGCCTCTGAGGGTGATGCCCCCCAGTATTCGAGGTTGATTAAGAAGAAGCCTTGAATACTTGTTGAGTTCTCCTCAGGTAGCATATAGATGTTGCCTCATTAAAAACCTTGACGGTAAAATCTTTTTGGTATAAAACCCGATCGAAGGGAAAAAGAGCGCACTGCATGCTTTAAAACCCAAGGTCTTCAAGTTGGAGGGTGTTTCAATGTTTCTTATCGAAAACCTGTAAGAAATTAGTATGAAACAAAAATGAAAAGGGAGGAGGTTAAACCTTAGCAATAATAGCGTTTGAGCATCGATATGTTCCAATTTCTTGGTAGTTGCTCGCCTTCCATGGTGCCAAGTTTGTAAAACCCTTTGCCTACCACTCCGAGGACGCGATACGGTCTTCCCCAACTTGAGCCTAATTTTCCTTCATTTGGGTTTCGAGTGTTGAGGGTGACTTTCCTTAGGACTAAGTCCCCGACTCCGAAGTATCGGAGGTTTGTTCTCCTGTTATAGTATCATTCGATCCTTTGTTTTTGGGCGGCCATTCGGACTAGTGAAGCCTCTCGCTTTTTATCTAGTAGTTAGAGGGCTGTAGTCATGGCCTCGTTGTTCGAGTCCTCGGTGGCATGTCAAAATCTAGCGCTTGGATCCCCGACCTCGACCGGTATCAAAGCCTCGGACCCATTTACCAAAGAGAACGGTTTCTCTCCTGTGCTTATCTTCGAAGTTGTTCGATATAACCATAGGACTTCCGGAAACACCTCTCTCAATTCTCCCTTCGCATTTTCTAACCTCTTTTTCAAGTTTTTGAATGATGGTATTGTTCGTGGACTCGGCCTGTCCATTTTCGCAAGGGTGGTAGGGCGTTGATAAGATTCTTTTGATTTTGTGATCTTCGAGGAACTTCGTCACCTTGCTGCCGATGAATTGCTTCCCATTGTCACATGTAATATCAGAGGGGATCCCGAATAGGTATATGATGTGGTCCCAGATGAAGTCAATGACTTCTTTCTCTCTTATCTTCTCGAAGGCATGTGCTTCCACCCATTTTGAGAAGTAGTTAGTCATAAACAGAATAAATCTAGCTTTACCTAGCGTTGTTGGTAGGGGTCCGACGATGTCCATCCCTAATTTCATGAACGACCATGGTGATAATACTGAGTTGTTCACCGGGCTGGTGAATCATTGGCGCAAACCTTTGGCATTGATCACACCTCCAAACGAATTCTTTGGTGTCTTTCTCCATGATGTCCCAATAGTATCCTTCTCTTATCACCTTTCGAACTAAAGAATTAGCACCGGAATGATTTCCACAAGTGCCCTTGTGGATTTCTCGAAGAACATACTCGGTGTCCCCCGGTCCCAAGCATACTGCTAGGGGTCCGTCAAAGGTCCTTCTGTATAGAGTTCCATTCTCGTCGAGTGAAAATCGAGCTGCTTTGGTTCGAAGGGACCTCGATTCTTTCGGGTCCGTTGGCAACTTCCCACTTCTCAAATAGTCGATGTATTTGTTCCTCCAATTCCGCGTTAGACTTGTAGAGTTGATCTCGACATGGCTTTCTTCGATCACCGATATGGATAGCTGTACAACAGCCCCGGGGAGTATGTCATCTTCTTCGACGGATGAACCAAGGTTTGCGAGCGCATCGGCCTCGCTATTTTGCTCTCGAGGTATGTGGACCAGAGTCCATTATTTGAATCGATGCAATGTGACTTGAAGTTTGTCTAAGTATCTTTGCATCCTGTCTTCTCGAACCTCGAAGCTCCCATTCACTTGGTTTACTACCAGAAGGGAATCACATTTTTCTTCGATGACTTCTGCTCCTAGGCCTTTGGAAAACTCGAGACCTGCAATCATAGCCTCATACTCGGCTTCGTTGTTATTCAACTTTGTAGTTTTTATAGATTGTCTAATCATGGCGCCCGTAGGTGGTTTCAGAACTATGCCGAGCCCGGACCCTTTCACGTTCGAGGCACTGTCAGTGAATAGGATCCATACCCCTGATGATGTGCCCGTTTTTAGTAAAAGTTCTTTCTCTACCTCGGGCACAAGGGCGGGCGTAAAGTCGACTACGAAGTCCGCCAAAATTTGGGACTTGATAACTGTTCGGGGTTGATACTCGATATCATACCCTCCGAGTTTAATGGTCCATTTGGCCAATCGGCCCGACAATTCGGGCTTATGCAAGATGTTTCGAAGAGGATATGTTGTTAAAACACATATACGATGACATTGAAAATAAGGCTTCAACTTTCGAGATGCACTTATTAATGCAAGAGCTAATTTTTCTAAGTATACCTGCTTTCAGCATCTCCCAGGGTCCGACTTACGTAGTAGACAGGGAATTGCATACCTTGTTCTTCTCGAACCAACACGCCACTTACCTCTACCTCGGACACGACTAAGTACAAGTATAGTGTTTTGTCCTCCTTCGGGGTGTGGAGCAAAGGCGGGCTTGAGAGATATTGTTGATACCCAATTTTTCCTCAAATTATATTTGATTTGCATATATACCTTCAAAATCATACTTTCATAGCAATTGGTATTTTTATATAATTTTCCAAGATTTTTATTAATTCATTTTTAATTTATCCAGTATTTTATTTCTAATAATTAATTACAAATTGTATTACAAATGATTTCAAAAACATTTCTTGACTTAATGTATCATTTTTTGGTCCTATCAAGACCCAAATTTGCGCAATTAGTCAAATTGGCACTCTTTAGCTATAATTGCAATAACTTTTCAATTATAGCCTAATCATATGTTTTATGCTATTTTGATCCAGTAATTAATCATTCGTATTTTTTTTAATACTAAGCAATCATTTTTTATTTATTTTTTTTAAGCATGAATTTCACTTTTTATAATTATCAGCTATTTTATAAATTATTTTAGCTAATTTAATTGGGTATTTAATAATTAGCCACCTTTTATTTTAATTCTAGCCTAAATTGAACCTGATCCCTAACCCAATTGAATTAACCCAACAGACCCAAGCCCAAACCTAACACTACCCGACCCAACCCAGGATTCAATCTCGACAGTTGATCAAATTTGATCAACGGTCTAGATTCCCCCTTCCATAATTAACCTAAAGACTACCCCTTCCCCCCTTCTCTCATTCACTCTCTCTCTCTCACTCTCAGTCATCTCTCAAATCTCTCTCTCAACTCTCTCGTCTCTCCAACTCCATCCGTTAATCCTGGCCCTTCTTCGGCTGTCGCCTTGCCGGAATCCATGGAGATTCCACCACCTATAAGCCTTATGGCTCCCTACCTAACGTGTGTCATCGCTTTTGAGGCCCTCAAGTGAACCAGAGGCGGTTCTCTCACCTCCTACGATCTCATGCCATTTTTCCGTCCATTTATGGTCGTCCGAGTAAGATCTACCACTTTCTGGTTGAAACCGGTAATATTTTGAGTTTTTCTTCTCCTTTCTGGGTTCTCCTTGAAACCCTGACCTTTAGACCTTCCGATTCCTATAGATCTGTAACAGATCTATACCTATTATGAGGTCTTTGTATGTTTTCTTTAAAGATTTTCCTGTTTCCTGAACGGTTCTTCATCTTCTCAAATTAGGTTTTTTAAAATCCTTTATAAAACAGTTTTCCTTCTGGTTTCTTAGCATTATTTCATGATTTTATTGTGTTTAAGCATTATTTGAGCCTTTTCCCTTTCGTTTGAGTCATTTTTTATGAAAGCCCCAAATTTCTTGGGTACAATTTGTGAATCTAAGCTTGTTTACGATAATGTTTTTACCTGTTCTATTGTGACTGCTTTACTCTCGTGAACACTGTGTGATTTTGTATTTTTGCTCTATACTTGCCGTTAGGGGTTCTGATTCTTTGTCGCTTCTGCCTAAACCATGATTGTCTATTGGGTCCTTTAATTATTTGCTATGTTCTGATGTGAATCCCTAATTTCGTGATTAGGGTTTCTGATTTTTTTGCTTAATATGTGTTATTCCGTTCAAATCGATATTGTTTTATCATTTTGAATCTTTGAATAAGTATGATTAGTGCTTTATTGATTTTTACACCATATTCTTTACTGATTTTGAGTATTTCCTTGATTATATGATGTTTTCTGTTGAGTAATACTGATTTCCTGTAATTCGAGGATTTCCTTACTGATCTTTAGAATCTAAATCATCTCTTGCCTTATTTCTATGAATAAATCTGTTGTCAAATTATTTCTTATACACTTTCCTTAATTAGGATATTCTGAATTTAATCTCAATCACATGCTCTATGCTTTTACTACTTCTTATATGTTAACATTAGATTTTCAGTGATTTCTTTCCTTGTTTATTACTGTTTGTTACCGTTTGAACCATGACTCCTTAATTAAAAGAGGTCTTAACATTAATTTGATCCTAATTGGTGTTTACTCCTATAATTGTGTTGAACTATTATTTGTTACCTTATTCTCTGCCTATTTTCAAAACTATATATACTCTATTCTCTCATTAGCAAGACACGGACAGACATTGTTCTAAACCCTCTCTTACACACACATATTCTCTCTTGCTCTTCTCTCTAGATACTTGCTACTCTCAGTCGGTTGCAAGCCAAGATTGAGTATTATACTCTCTTGCTCTTCATTCTGTGCTTATTATCTCGTAACTGGTATGTCCTCAATTTAGTTTAAAGCTTCAAAAACAATATGTTTCTTTTGGTATTTCAATTCATCTTGTTTCTACTATGCTTTTACTTATGGTGTTGTTGTTTATCCTGCCATTAGCATGTCTACTTATTACTTACTAGTATGATTCTTAAATTGTATCCCCTCCCTTAAACTTAATATCCCTCAATGTGATTCTTTTTCAGTGGTATCCCTTTGATTCCTAGCATGAACATCCTTGTGGTAAAACTGCTTCTGTGGTATTTGGGTTCTGTGTAAGTCTGTAATGCATCCTCAATCCTCACCCTTCTTAGGATTTCTCTGATTCTAAATTCATGTGCAATTCTTCCTACTGTGTCCCTACTCTTATATGTTTCCTATTTGTCCCCAACCCCTCATCTCCCTGCTTGTGATTGTTGAACTTGTTCTAGTTCCTGTTTATTCTATGTATGATGTTATGTGTTCTGATTACCCCACTCTCTCTTTCAAACTATTTTCACTAAAGTAAGCTCTCATATTGTTCTGCAAAACTTATTTCAAACTAGTCTATTTTCAAAAGCACTTTTCTTTACTCAACTTCTTCAAAACTATGTCAAGCACTCTCACTATACTCTTAGAAACCTAGGTTCTGCCCCTCTAATGTGTGACTGCTTTGGGGTCCCTATGAGATCCCTCTGAACTCTGATGCATTACAGTTGGACCTTCCACACTGCACTTACTCATATGGTTATGAAAATCTGGGTGTGAGCACTGCCCGGGATCCCTTGAGGTCCTTAGGGAACTCTGACACACCTGGATTATATGAAAGGCTGTGAAACACTGATGGCATTGAGAACTATGAAGACCTTGGGCCTATTGGTAGGCTCCCTATAGTGTAACTTCTTATTTTCTTTATTCATTTATGTAATTTATGCAAATGGTCTGTAATAATTACTTGTAAATAACTATTGGGGATGGATAGTGAAAAGAGAAAAGGGTAGCTATACATGTTATAAATATTAAAGGGTAGAAACCATGCTATTAGGTTTACATTCCCTATTTGCGCAATAGACCCTATTTGCGCAATAGAAATCATGTTTACGATTAACATGTGCAAAGCATATCATGCATTAGAAGTCAGGCTCTTTAGGATTCATGAACACTGTTTCAGCATCTTATTTTAGTACTGTTATATCATGCATAAATCATGTACTAGGAAAATATGCTAACAATTGGTATCTTTTGCAATCATGCTTCATTCTGCCATGCACACTTAGAAATCTTGTTCTAGGATAAACAACACTAAAATTAACTATCACTCTTGCATCTTTTGAAATCATGTGTAATGCTGTAATTATTGTGCATTTAGAAATCTTGCTTAGGATTCTGTATATGCATGACTCTGCATCCCTATATGTGCATTAGATACCATGTGTTTTAGGATTTCATTCATACTCGCTTAAGTACGCCTAGCCTAATTACTGATGCATGAAAAGGGTATGAAGCAACTTCACTTAGTTTCCCTAAAACAACTGGTAATAATTATGTGTTCTGAATAACCCAGAACATCATTGTTTAACCAAAAAATGAATTCTTTTGACTAAAGCTTAATTTAAGAAAAACTCGGGTTACTGATAATCAAATCAACCAAATAGAAAGTAAATATAGATAACTGAGAGCGAAAGAATAAAAGAAGCCTTTATTTTCTCCAAAATTCGATCCTTTGTTTGTTACATTAACATTCCTTTTATAGGGATGGTCTCCTAGTACAACGTTTGTATTTCTGTCATGAAGCCTATTGAATGCTTAATTATTGCATTTATGAGGCGTTACAAAGATGAATAGTAACTGTTATTTTAGGAGTTGCATAACGTACGGGACATTAATTGCTGATCTTTGAATCGGCCTGTTATTGCGTCCGGATTCGTCGTGACCGTGCCTTTTCTTCTTTGGTGATCTTCCATGGCTAATTCCTTGTATCGACCGTACCTCTTTATCCCGCGTCCGCGTGTGATATTTTGATTGGTCCACCTGGCTGGCTGAGTCATCCAAAATCTGTACACGTATAAAGCTACATATCTTTTACCAATACAGATAGTCCCCCCACTTTCCATGTATTGAGCGTATAATACTTGGTAAGTGGATGTTCATTTATGGCTGGAATATTGTGTCGCCGCTTTACCTCGAAACTTTGTATTCTTTTATGGATGCATGCATCGCACAATACTTCCATTTAATGCTTCTTCCACGTGTTCGTTTCTGATTGGTTCTGAAATGACCCGGCGTCTTTTAGGGCTTTTTTGTGGCTGCATAACTCCCGAAGTGACACTTTTGATTATGACTTTCCATCATTACCTTTCCAAGCTTTGACGGTTTCCATTAAGTATAAATAGTCTTTTTTCTTTCTTCCTTACCACGAAAAAACTTCTACAACTCAACCTTCTCTTTGTGAAAGAATTTGTTCCTGGATTTTATAAATATGTCTTCCTTAGGTCAACCTGAAAAGGTTATTGATGTTGAGGCTCTGGCTTCTTCTTCTGCTCCGACGAGGAGTCGAAGAGGTGGCCGATTAAGGAGCCTAGGACGTACCTCCGTTAGAGGTTCTTCTTCTCCTTCTCCTACTAGGGCGTTGTTTTCTCCGAGAGGTAGATCTTCTCATTCTATTTCTAGGAGTAGGGATGAATTTCATGAACCTAGAGTTGATGAAATCATCCCTTCTGAGATAACCTTTCCAGAAGTAAATTCTCCCATTACCGAACAAGCTCATTCTCTGGATAGTATTGAGAAATACGCTACTATCATTACTGTTGGTCATATTCCCGTTGTTCGTAGGGAGTGTTTTTGGGAGTCTAATGTTCCTGTCCTTGTGCCAAGTAGTACTCAAAGGATTACATCCTTTAAAACGGGTTTTTCTTACGTCTTCACTTATCCTTTCACGTTAGGATTTCAGCCTCCTGTTGATCCTGTGATCATAGAGTTTTGTCGCTTTTTTAATATTTGCTTAGGACAAGTTGGTCCCCTAATATGGCGTGTTGTTGCCTGTTTGAGAGTCCTGGCTTCAAAGGTTTCCGTTCCTTTTACACTTCATCATCTGCTGCATTTATATTCTCCCGCTTTATTCCGCCAAGGGGTTTTTACTTTAGTTGCCCGGAGCAAGAGGGTTCTAGTAACCCCTGGTGATGATAAAGACAGAGGTTGGTACCTTAGGTACGTGGCTGTTCCCACTGCTGTTTTAGTGGGTGAGAATAATATTCCCTTCCCTGAGAAGTGGAATCGTGCACGTAAGTACTTTGATTCGCACCTGTTTTACTTGTAATAAAATTTACTTGGTGTTTATAACACCGTATCTGTTTTCCTCTTATTCACAGCAACTATGAGTGTTGTCGAGAATGTCTCCGACATCCGTGGTTGGGTAGAAAGAATGTTGACTGCTGCTCCTGCCGAGGAAAGATCTTGGAAGTACTTTTCGGCAAAGTACCAGTGGATTGTTAAGACCCATGGTAAGTAGAGTTTTTCTCACTTTTTTCTTTGCCTGAGTTTTTTTTATTAACTCTTTTCTTTTTTCTGATAGGATTTTCTAGCCGTAGGGTATCTTCCTCACTTCCAAGGATGTCTTTGTCCCGTGCTCAGAGTATTCTGACGTGTGCTTCGAAAAGGAAAACCCTGGATTCTCACTCTGGAGGGGAAGAAGAGGGTGCTTTAGTGCACCGGGTGAGAAGAAGGCGGGTAATTTTGGACGACGAGTCTACTCCCGCGCCTCTTTCCTCCATGTTGGCCATCAGGTCTTCTTCTTCTCGAGATCGATCTCAATCTCCATCTCAAGATCCCGTTGAGCGTTTATTTCAGGAAGGGTTTGAAATGGACCCTGATGATGTTCCTCTAGCTACCATCTACCCGCATTTTGCTGATATCTCTGCTCCTCAAGTTGCTGCCGTTGTCTCTTCTTCAATTCCTATTACCTCTTCAGTTTCTCCTCTTTCCGTCTCTACTGAAGTGCCCGCGACTCTTTTGGCTCCCGGCCCTTCTGTCTCTTCTGCTGCCCCTTCAGTCCCTGCTTCCATGCCTTCTATTATAGAAGAAGGGTCTTCCAGCAGGGGGATGAGAAGGGCCTTGATTGAGGTTCCAGCTGGTGGCAGACACTTTAAGAAAATTAGCACCGATGAGCCGGATATGTGGCTCAAGCCCTTAATTGGCCATGAGGAAAGAGCTAAACTTGACAGCCACGCATCTCTC
>ML255267.1:363-19303 GCA_005239495.1 Nicotiana undulata
CAAGTCCTCTCCGGTTGCTACTATGATTTTCTTGAAGCCATGTCAAGGCATCAGAGGATTTATTCCATTTGCAAGTTCGATTTAATTCATGTTTGAATTTACCAAGTTCTTCTTTAAGTGTCCTTATCTGTTCATCCTTAGTATACATCTTATCTTTTAGTTTTCCCACATTTTCTTCTAACATGATATGAGAATGATCAATAATCTTTTTACTAGTTCCTAGCTTTAATTTTAAATTTTCAAATTTTAGCTCTAGGATCTTAGTTTCAAGTGGATTAACCTGGTTCAACAAGACAGTGTATTTATTTTCATATTCACTTACTCTGATTCCCAGGTTCATGCATTTTTCTTTTAGCATTGCACACTCTTTAGAGAGTTGTTCTTTCTCTTTGGTTGTTTCTTCGGAATCATCCATGAAATCAAGTAGCAACTCAGAGAGTTTTTCTTTAGATAGGAACTTTATTTTGTTTTTGAGATGGGATATACTTACCTCTGGTTCTTCATATGATTTCTCATCAGATTTGCCAATTGCCATGAGCGCATGTTCTTCATTATCACTATCTTCTGATTCTTCATCTGAGCTTTCCCCCCAAGCAACAACCATAGCTTTTGTTGTGGTTTTCTTGGGTTGGACCGGTTCCTTCTTCCTGTTCCTTCTTTCAAATCTCTCCTTTTTCCATTCCACTTCCCACTGAGGACAGTTCTTGATATGGTGGTCAGTCTTTCCACACTTGTAGCATCCCTCGTTGGCTGGCCTTTCTTCAGCTTTAGCTTTGTTGTAGTTTCCACCTCTTGAGATGCCCTTTTTCCTTATGAGGAAGTTTCTGAATTCCTTAGTGATCATGGCCATCTCATCTTCCTCCATATCTGCTCCCTCAGTGATTCTTAGAGCTAGACTTATTACCTTCTTTGGAGCATCCATTTTCATTGTTTGCCTTCTAAGTTCATAGGTAGTAAGGCTTCCAATTAGCTCGTCCAATCTGAGGGTTGCCATATTTTTGGATTCTTGGATAGAAGTGATTTTACTTTCCCAGGAAATTAGTAAGACCCTTTTCAGGATCTTCTCCACCATGTCCTCTTCAAGAATGACTCTTCCAAGAGACTTGAGTTCATTTGTCAGAGTTGTGAACCTCGTGTACATCTCTTGGATTGTCTCTCCTTCTTTCATAGTGAAGTTTTCATACTGAGAGTATAGTAGAGTACCTCTTGATATTTTCACTTGAGTTGTTCCTTCATGGGCTACTTGCAAGGTATCCCAAATTTCTTTGGCAGTGGTGCAGCTTTGAATCCTACTATACTCGTCTGGACCTAGTCCACAAACTAGACACTTTTTGGCCTTAGCATTTTTCTCCCATTTATTCAGATCCTCAGCAGTGCAGTCAGTTCTAGTTTTTGGCACATCTACTCCTTCAGCAGTCTTCTCCATGGTGGCTAAGGGACCATAAGTGACTATGTCCCAAAGTTCATAGTCTTCTCCAATCAAGTGGTCCTTCATCCTGTCCTTCCACCATGAGTAATACTGACCATTAAAGAGTGGTGGCCTTGCAGTTGATTGACCCTCCCAGTTTCCAGGTGGTGCACTCATTTTGATCTTTTCCAAGGTGTTAGCCTTTTTCAAGGATAACCTACTCTGATACCAATTGATGTTTTATACGTCAATACCGCACAGGAGGGGGGGATGATTTGTGTGGTGTCCAATTTTCGAGTGCAGTCTCTATAGAAGAACCTGGTTCTTCTTGGTGTTCCAACTTCTAAAGTTTGCGGAAAAGTAATTGCAGAATTTAAAGAACACAATACTTTTTACGTGGAAAACACCTGGCTCAAAAGGTGAAAAAAGCACGACCTACTTCCCAATAGGATTTTCCCAAACTCTTCACTAAAACTCTGAGCCAAACAACATTTACAAAATAAACTCTTTTGTAAACCTAAGGACTAACTCTAATCCCTTTGTGGCAAACTAGCCTCTAGCTAATTGCGACAAGCTTCAAGTTAACTCTAACTTGAACAATGTGTACCTATTACAATTGCTTCTAGATAAAGCTGAAAGATACAATATGTAATCACCTACTACAAAAAGCTAGACTCAAAAGACAACAGATGGAATTGGTTCTTCTAGCTGGTTCGAGTAGCTTTTGTGTCGCACAAGGATTATGCTTTCAAAATTGCTTTGGTAATTTTGCTTTCAGTTCTTGTTTCATTTCTGTGTTTGTGCGTAAATTCTTCAGCAGGAATGCTTCAACACTTTATAGAATCAGTAGTTGAGATGTTGTTGTTCAGTTCTAATGCAACTCTTCCTTGGTGGAAGAGTTTGTGTTTATCTCAACTTTCTTGATCTCGATTCTGTCCTGCCTGAAATCGAACTCCATCTTCTTATCTATTTGCAACCTTTTCGCTTAGGAGATAACCTCTTAGTTCACAGATAATGTTTATGCCAATGGGTCTGTTTGACTATGTTTTCCCTGATGGACCTGGTTCAACTGGGTTGGCATTTGTCAATCTTCAAAACCATGCAGTGACTTGATTCAACAAATACTCTCCAGAAATGGGAGGTAAACTGAGTACCTCGATCAGAAATAATAGACACGGGCACACCATGCAAGCGAACAACCTCCTTGATGTAGATCTTTGCCAACTTCTCCGAAGAATACGAACCTGATACAGGAATGAAGTGTGTTGACTTAGTCAGCCTATCCACAATGACCCACACCAAATCAAACATCCTCTGAGTCTGTGGGAGCCCAACTACGAAATCCATGGTAACACGCTCCCACTTCCACTCGGGAAGCTCAAACTGCTGTATCAAACCACCTGGTCTCTGGTGCTCGTACTTAACCTGCTGACAGTTCAGGCACCGAGCTACATATGCCACAATGTCTTTCTTCATTCTCCGCCACCAATAATGTTGTCGCAAATCATGGTACATCTTTGCGGCGCCCGGATGAATGGAATACCGGGAACTATGGGCCTCCTGCAATATCAACTCACGAATACCATCAACATCAGGCACACAAACACGGCCCTGCATCCTCAAGACTCCATCATCATCAACTGTAACCTGCTTGGCACCTCCGTACCGGACCGTATCCCTAAGAACACATAAATGACGATCATCATACTGCCTGTCCCGAATACGATCAAACAACGAAGAACGGGCTATGGTATAAGCTAAAGCACTACTAGTCTCTGAAATATCCAATCTCATGAATCGATTGGCCAAGGCCTGAACATCTAAAGCGAGTGGTCGCTCCCCGACCGGTATATAAGCAAGACTACCCATGTTGGCTGACTTCCGGCTCAAAGCATCTGCCACCACATTGGCCTTTCCCGGATAATATAGAATGGTATGTCATAATCTTTCAACGGCTCTAACCATCTTCTCTGCCTCATATTCAACTCTTTTTGCTTGAACAGATACTGAAAACTCTTATGATTAGTGAACACCTCATAGGACACACCATATAGATAATGCCTCCAAATCTTCAGCGCATGAACAATAGTTGCTAACTCTAAATCATGAACTGGATAGTTCTTCTCATGAATCTTCAACTGACGAGAAGCATAGGCTATAACCTGGCCATCCTGCATCAACACTACACCAAGCCCCACCCGTGAAGCATCACAATACACGGTATATGGCCCTAAACATGTGGGCAAAACAAACATTGGTGTCGTGGTCAAGGCTGCCTTGAGCTTCTGAAAGCTCGCCTCACACTCATCAGACCACCTAAATTGGGCACCCTTCTGAGTCAATCTGGTCATCGGGGCTGCAATAGATGAAAAGCCCTCCACAAATCAACGATAGTAACCTGCTAAGCCCAAGAAGCTCCGAATCTCTGTAGCTGAGGTGGGTCTAGTCCAATCTCTAACTGCTGAAATCTTCTCAGGATCCACCTGAATACCCTCTACCGACACCACATGACCCTGAAATGCAACCGAACTCAACCAGAACTCACACTTCAAAAATTTGGCATATAATTGACTGCCCTTCAGAGTCTGGAGGACGATTCGAAGGTGCTGCTCATGCTCCTCCCGGCTGTGGGAGTAAATCAAAATATCATCAATGAAGACTATAACAAACGAATCTAAATAGGGCTTGAACACTCGGTTCATCAAATCTATAAAAGCAGCTGGGGCATTTGTCAACCCAAATGACATCACCAAGAACTCATAATGCCCATACCGAGTGTGAAAGGTTGTCTTAGGGACATCAGACGCCCTAATCCTCAACTGATGGTATCCAGATATCAAGTCAATCTTGGAAAACACTGTGGCACCCTGAAGCTGGTCAAATAAATCATCAATCCTCGGCAAGGGATACTTATTCTTGATAGTAACCTTGTTCAATTGCCGGTAGTCAATACACATTCTCATTGTGCCATCTTTCTTCTTAACAAACAACACTGGCGCACCCCAAGGAGAAACACTAGGGCTGATAAAGCCTTTAGCTAGCAAATCCTGTAACTAATCCTTCAACTCCTTTAACTCTGGCAGTGCCATACGATACGGCAGTGTAGAAATGGGTTGAGTGCCCGGAGCCAAATCAATTCAAAAGTCAATATCCTTGCGAGTGGCATACCCGGCAGGTCAGCAGGGAATACCTCTGGAAATTCATGAACAATGGGCACAGACTCCATTGGAGGAACCTCAGCACTAGAATCATGAATATAGGCCAAACAACCCTTCTCGACCATACGCCGAGCCTTCATATATGAAATAACACTGCCCGAAGAATGACCAGGAGTCCCCCTCCACTCCAATCAGGGTGCTCCCGGTAAGGCCAAGGTCACAGTCTTGGCATGACAGTACAGAATAGCATGATAGGGGGATAACCAATCCATCCCCAAAATGACATCAAAGTCGACCATATCAAGAAGCAAAAGATCTACTGGGGTCTCAAGACTACCAATAACCACTATACATGACCGGTAGACTCGATCTACCACAATAGAATCACCCACCGGTGTAGATACATATACAGAAGTACTCAGGGAATCACGGGGCATAATCAGATACAAAGCAAAATATGATGACACCTAGGAAAATGTAGACCCCGGATCAAACAAAACCGAAGCATCTCTGCTGCAAACTGAAACCATACCTGTAATGACTGCATCAGAGGCCTCAGCCTCAAGCCTGGCGGGAATAGCATAGCATCGGGGCTAAGCCCCCACCAACCTGAACATCTCTAGGTCGACCTAGTGCGGGCTGACCTTTACCTCTCATAGCATGTCCTCCACCTCTAACTGTCAAGCCCTTAACTCTAGCAACTCGACCTCCACCCCTAGTTGGATGAGGGGGTGAGGGTGCACCTGGTGCGGGAATCATAGCACGGGAACCCTGATACTGAGAACCACCGGAAGCTCGGGGGAAAAACCTGGAAATGTGCCCTGGAACGCCACAGGTGAAACAAGATCTCGGCTGTTGCTGACCCTGAAACTGTCCCTGTCGACCAAAATAACCACCCTGGAAACTCTGAAGCGGCAGTGCAGTGAAAGAAGCTGGTGGTGCACTGTAGGATACCTAAAGTGCCGACTGGTATGGTCTAGGAGGATGACCTCTGCCAAAGGAATCTCTGCCTCCAGATGAGGCACCACTGAATCGACCGAAATGACAAGGTCTCTTGTTAGACCCCTGACCACTGCCTTGTGATAAAACCATCTCAATACGCTTGGACACATTGGCCGCCTCCTGGAATGAAATATCAGTACCTGTCTCTCTGGCCATCTGGAGTCTAATAGGCTGAGCTAGCCCTTCAATAAACCTTCTCACTCTCTCTCGATCAGTGGGGAGTATCATGATAGCATGTCGGGCCAATGTGATAAACCGGGTCTCATACTGGGTGACTGTCATGGAGCCCTGTTGGAGACGCTCAAACTGCCTCCGAAGATCCTCCCTATAAGTAACTGGTAGAAACTTCTCCAAGAACAACTTGGAGAACTGAGCCCAAGACAACGACGAAGATCCAATTGGCATGGTCAAGCAAAAATCCCTCCACCAAGTCATGGTGGTACCAGAAAGACGGAATGTAGCAAAATCAACCTCATTGGTCTCTACGACCCCCATGTTTCGAAGAACCTCATAGCAACTGTCCAAGAAATCCCGGGGATCCTCTGATGGTGCACCAGTGAAAGTAGTAGGAAATAACTTGGTGAACCGATCCAATCTCCACAAAGCATCGGCAGACATAGTTGCTCCCTCAACTGCTTGTGCCACAATACCCGGCTGAGCTACTCAAGCTGTCTGAGGTGCTGGAGTCTGGAATTGAGAAGCTAACTGCTCTGGTGTGCGGGTAGTAGGAGTCTGGGCCCTTCCCCCAGCCTAAGATACGGCTGGTGCTGTAGGAAGTAGACCGGTCTGAGCCACGCTCTCCATAAGACCCACTAAGTGGACCAGAGCATCCTGAAGTAATGGGATGGCAATGAACCCCTCTAGGACCTGAGCCGGTCCAACTGGAACTGCCCGAGTGGGAAGCTGTTGATCGGTATATGAGGAAGCACGCATTCTCGCCATCTGCGAGAGAATATAATAGAAACTCAGTTAGCATTTAGAACTCAAATCGCACGACAGAGAAGAAAATATGGGGAGTTATTCCTAACTTTGCAGCCTCTGGAGGATAAGTACAGACGTCTCCATACCGATCCCTCAGACTCTACCAAGTTTATCCGTGAATTGTGCGACCTAGGCAACTTAGAGCTCTGATACCAACTTGTCATGACCCGAAATCCTACTGTCAGGACCATGATGGCGTCTAACGTTGAACCCGCTAGACAAGCCAATATTCCAGTTAATATACTTATTTGGCATTTTAAAGAAAGGTAATAAACCCAAAACAAATATGTATAAGAGTGCGGAAGCTATGAAATCTAACGACTTATGATAAATAGTATTACAAGATCCTTAATAAAAACCCCAGAACTAGTATCACAACTTCACAGACTGTCTAAGAATACTAAAAATAAAGGTCTGATTAAACAAGTACAACTGCCTCAGAAATACAAAGAAAAGACAGAAAAAGGAATGAGATAGGAGGTGACGCCAAGGCCTGCGGACGCCTGCAGGACTACCTCAGTGTTGTCTGTGGACTGAAGGATACTCCCTCGATCAGTGTCCACCGGGTCCGGTACCATAATCTGCACAACATAAAGAAGTGCAGGTGTAGCATCAGTACAACCGACCCCATGTACTGAGTAAGTGCCGAGCCTAACCTCGGCGAAGTAGTGACGAGTCTAGGACACGACAAACAATATCATCTGTGCAGTTTAAATAAATATAACAAGAAATAGCAACAAGAAGTAAACAGTTAAGTACAATAACGGGGAAAACATGCTGAGGGAAAGGGGTAGCAATTACTGATATGACGGGACGAGGCAATATTCTAAATATCCAACAACAATAATGATAATTAATAACACGGAATAAACAAGTGAAAAGAAACGGCACGGCATGTCCCCTCGTGCATAATATAGCATAACACGACACGGAATGTCCCCTCGTGCATAACAACATAAAATATGGCACGGAATGTCCTCTCGTGCATAACAACATAAAATATAGCACGAAATGTCCCCTCGTGCATAACGACATAAAATATGGCACGAAATGTCCCCTCATGCATAAAACATCACAATCACGGCACGGAATGTCCCCTCGTGCATATATACATCATCAACATGGCACAGAATGTCCTCTCATGCATAATAATCATAAACACGGCACGGAATGTCCCCTCGTGTATATATATAGCATCAACACGGCACGGAATGTTCCCTCGTGCATAATAATCATAAACACGGCACAGAATGTCCCCTCGTGCATAAACAACATAAAATACAACAATAGGCATGAAAATCAACAATAAGAACCTTAAATGCGCGGAATAAACAACATGAATAATACCGTCCCGGCAAGGGACAAAACTATAACCAATCCTACACAAGTGAATAATCTAACATAAAGTTCCTCAACCGATCAGCTACTCAACACTACTCATTGTATTGGTAAAAAGAGTTTGACACGTAAGCAAGTTCTTGACAACTCAGCTTGCTACGTGGACCATGGAAAACGCAACAGATGGACTTACTTCTGTAAAGAGGCACGGGGCAAAGAGGCACAGTCAATAAACCCGCGAGGTCATCAACCACGGGAAACTTAATGACAAAGAAGAGATACGGTCACAATGAACCCAGACGAAATCACGGCCAGATTCGAGAATCAACAGTCAAGGACTTATACGTTACGAAACTCCCATACAACAGTTACGGTTATCCTTTGTAACGCTTCATTAATGTACTAATTAGCCATTAAATGAGCAATCATGACAGGAACCAAACGTTATACTAGGAAACCCCTATATAAGGGAAAGAAATGTAACCCATAAGATCATCTGAATTCTTGGAGACAATCTACTTTACTTTTCTGCAATCTTAATTATTACACGATTTATTTTTATTTTTTATCGTCTTATTTTCTTGATTATCAGTAACCCGTGTTCATCTTAAAATATCTTTGGTCAAGGAATCTACCTCTTTGGTTAAACAAATTGGTTCCGTTACCGGGAATCTGATAATCATAGTCTATTTTTCAATCGATATCCTTTAAACTATGTCGAACAACAACAACAACGACAACAATGTCAACAACAATGACAGCAACAACCAGCAGGAGAATGGAACCCCAGTTCCAACTCCTCGAGGAACCCCACGTGGTTCAAGGGAGACATCTCCAGAAAGAACCACCAATCATCATAACAATAATTAGCAAACGATAGATCAAGATCGGATAAAGCAAATGATTACTGAATATGTGGGGCAAGCATTGCAAGAGTTTGCAAGAGGATTACCATCAGCGCCACCAACACCAACACCGACTCTAAATAATACAATAATAGCAGAAAATCCTCAATCTGGGTTAATAAACTCGGCCAGGGGTGACACTCCGAATGAATCTCTTGAAACGAGACCAGATATGACTAATAACTCTGAGTTACAAAATTTATTGCTAACTATGCAGAAACAGATGAAAGAATAGAACAATCGCATCGAGCAAATCCCTGGTGTTCCGCCGATTATCAAAGGCATCGATGTTGATAGATATTCTCAACAACCCTGGAAGCCAAGTGCAGCACCATTGCATATACCCAAGAAGTTCAAAATGCCTGACGTTCCTAAGTACAATGGAACAACTGACCCACGTGATCATGTGATTGCTTTCACCATTGGAGTAAAAGGCAATGACTTAACAAAACAAGATATTGAATCAGTCCTTGTCAAGAAATTTGGTGAAACACTCACAAAAGGAGCCTTAACATGGTACTCTCTCCTCCCTGAAAAATTTATTGATTCTTTTGCTGAGCTTGTAGATTCCTTTATAAAAGCACACTCTGGTGCACAAAAAGTTGAGAAGAGAATGGAAGACATATTCAAGATAAAACAAGGAAACACGGAATTACTCTGTGAATTTGTAGATAGGTTTCAACGGGAAAGAATGCAATTACCCAGGGTGCCTGATAATTGGGCAGCCATGGCATTTGCAAGCAACTTAAATGATAAAAGCTCAGAAGCCACTAGGCGACTCAAGGAAAGCCTAAGAGAATTCCCAGCTACGATGTGGAACGATGTGTACAACACGTATAGTACTAAACTCAGAATAGAAGAAGATATCATTGCTCGTTCAAAAGATGAAGAGTATTCCAAATCCAGATGACCAGAACCAGAAAAAAGGTCAGGTAAAAACATGTACGATCCTTACTTGGGACCTTCGGGACGTGACATACGTCCCAAGTTCGAAAATATAAGACCGACGGGAAGAGATATAGGCTCATCCTCATCTACATCCAGGAGAGATCGAGATGAACGGTCCAGATGTAATACCCGAATTGGGGACCATAGCTTTAATGTAAGCAGTTCTGAACTTGTCTCAATACAAAGAAATATGGGAGACAAAGTTAAATGGCCCAAAGAAATGCGGTCTAATCCAAACAGGAGAAACCCAGACCAGCGGTGTGAATTCCATAATGATCATGGGCACAGAACTGCAGATTGTAGGTTCTTACATGGTGAAATAGAACACTTATTAAAACAGGGCTATTTAACAGAGTTGTTTAGTGATAAAGGTAAATAGGCATACATGAAAAATAGGCAAGAGCCCCCAAAGCCTCCTTCTCCAAAATGAACTGTCAACGTGATACATGGGGGAGAAGAAGTAAATGGTATAGTTTGTCAGTTAGCGTCAAAGATCACAAGTACCCATGGAAAGCGGGTTCGAGAAGAAGTGAATGGAGATCAAATAACCTTTGATGATGCAGACTTTGGTGGACTGATGTTTCCTCATAATGATGCACTGGTAATATCTTTACTTATTCATGACGCTAACGTTAAAAGAGTATTGATTGATCCAGGTAGTTCAGTCAATATTATTTTGATAAAAGTCGTGGAAGAAATGCTAGTGGAAAATCAAATGATCCCAAAGGCACGAGCCATATCCCGGTTCGATAATTCTACAATGATAACCAAAGGAGAGATTGAACTTAATACTTACGTCGAAGGAGTGGTCCAAAGCATAAAATTTCATGTCATTAATACAGAGATGGCTTACAATGTCATTTTGGGAAGGCCGTGGATTCATGATATGAAAGTGGTCCCATCAACCATACATCAGGTAATAAAATTCCCATCTGAATGGGGAGTAAGGCAAATTAGAGGCGACCAACAAGCTTCCAGAAATATAAACTCAATAGCACTTCACAACAAAAAAGATATGGGAGATGTTGAAGTTTTCCAAACAGAGGCCAATGGCCAAACAGGTATGGAAAAAATCGTCGATCAATCATGTACAAAGGTAAAGAATATTCAAACAGGTACGGGAGAAGACGCCAACAAGACAAATCCTATTATCATCGAAAATATGTTGGATGACAGAAACATAGATTCTGGACCAGACTTCATCCGTGAACCAGAAGAAAACGAGCATATTAAAACAATCGCGGAAGAGCTCGAGGTTGTTCTGTTGTCTGAACAAAAGCCCGAGAAAAGGTTGTACGTTGGCACGAAACTGCTGGAGAGGTTAACCCCCGAGCAAAAAGGTATGTTAATCAATTATTTAAAATCTAACGCGGATTGTTTTGCATGGTCGCATTCAGATATGATAGGTATCCCATCAGAAGTGATAACCTATAAACTGAATGAAGATCCATCATTTGTACCTGCTAAACAGAAGAAAAGAAAGCAAGGAACGTTCAAGAATCAAGTGATCGACGATGAAGTCCAAAAACTTTTGAACATAAGTTGCATACGAGAGGTAAAGTATCCTAACTGGTTAGCTAACACAATGGTGGTACCTAAAAAGAACGGCAAATGGAGGGTGTGTGTAGATTATACTGATTTAAATAAAGCATGCCCCAAAGATTCATTTCCTTTGCCGCATATAAATTACATGATCGATGCTACCGCAAGTCACGAACTATTAAGTTTTTTAGACGCATACTCTGGTTATAACCAGATTAAAATGGAACCCTCAGACGAGGAAAAACTCCTTCATTACTAACAGGGGAACTTACTGTTACAAAGTCATGCCTTTTGGCTTAAAGAATGCAGGAGCCACTTACCAAAGGTTAGTCACTAAAATATTCCAAGAACATTTAGGGAAGACAATGGAAGTCTATATTGACGATATGTTTGTAAAATCAGCGCAAGCGGAAGATCATTTCCTGCATCTCTCTATTACTTTTGATATTTTACGCAGGTATAATATGAAGCTCAACCCGGAAAAATGTGCTTTCGGAGTGCAATCAGGTAAGTTTCTGGGATTCCTTGTATCTAATAGAGGAATAGAGGTAAATCCAGCTCAAATAAAAGCTATAGAGGAAATACCTGAGATTTTAAAGAATAAAAAGGAAGTTCAAAGATTGACAGGAAGAATAGCAGCTTTAGGAAGATTTATTTCTAGGTCTTCCGAAAAAAGCTTTAAATTCTTTTCAGTTCTAAAAAGCAAAATCAGTTCGAATGGACTGAAGAATGCCAGCAGGCCCTCAAAGATTTGAAGATCTATTTATCAAAGCCACCGCTGCTATCAAAGCTAAAAGAAGGAGAAAGATTGTACATCTACCTGACTGTTTCAGAAATTGCCGTAAGTGCAGTACTAGTAAGAGAAGAGAAAGGTAAACAATCACCTATTTATTATGTAAGTAAGACCTTATTAGATGTTGAAACTAGATATCCGCATCTAGAAAAATTAGCTTTAGCTTTAATAATGGCGTCAAGAAAATTACGTCCTTATTTTCAGTGTCATCTGATCACTGTCGTGACTTCCTATCCCTTAAGAAACATTTTGCATAAACAAGAATTGTCAGGAAGATTAGCCAAATGGGCCATAGAGTTAAGTGAACACGATATAGCGTATCAGCCTAGAACAGCAATTAAATCACAGATACTAGCTGATTTTAGCAACAATATTACTCCTGAAGTAGAAAAAGAGCTACAGCTCTTCAACAGTGTCAATACAGGTCAGTGGACCCTATTTACAGATGGATCTTCTAATATAAAAGGGGCTGGATTAGGCATCGTACTAATATCACCCACGGGTGAAAAGATACGGCATGCTATTAAATGTTATCCTATAACTAACAATGAATCAGAGTACGAGGCTGTTATTGCAGGCTTAGAACTAGCACAGGAGCTGTCCATCAAACAAATCGTAATCAACAGTGATTCCCAATTGGTGGTAAACCAAATGCAGGGGACTTACATCGCTCGAGAAACTCGAATGTAGCAATATCTCAAAAAGGCACGAGAACTTGTAAGACAGTTCAAAACGTGGAAGATAATACAAATACCAAGAGAGGAAAATGCAGAAGCAGATGCATTAGCAAATCTCGCGGCAGTTACAGAAGTAACCAATAAAGACAACACCATTGTTGTCCACCTCTTCCATTCAGCAATTGACCAAGATAGGAACGAGGTATATTTCAATAATTTAACTTGGGATTGGAGAAACGAAATTCTCAATTTTTTGCAGAATGGTACCGTGCCTGAAGACAAAAAAGCAGCTCAAGCGCTTCGCCGCAAAGCAGCAAGATATTTTCTAGTCCACAACACATTGTATCGCAAAATGTTCGGAGGACCCCTAGCTAAATGCCTCGGACCTAATCAAACGGAGTTTGTGATAAAAGAAGTCCACGAAGGACACTGTGGAAATCATGCAGGAGCAAGATCCTTGGTAAAAACCTTGATCAGAGCTGGGTACTATTGGCCTAAGATGGAAGAAGACGCAGAGAATTTCATCTCAAAATGCGACAAGTGTCAACGGTTCGCCAATAATATGCATAGACCAACAGAACTATTGCATTCCATCATATCACCATGGCCCTTCAGGAAATGGGGAATGGATATAGTAGGACCTCTTCCCCCAGCTAAAGGACAGGTACGATTCCTACTCGTACTTACTGACTATTTCACAAAATAGGTTGAAGCAGAAGCATTCAAACAAGTGCGGGAAAAGGAGGTCAAAAGTTTCTTATGACAAAATATAATATGCCGTTTCGGGATTCCAAAGGAGATCGTGTGTGATAATGGCCCACAATTTAAAGGCTCTCAAATCACGGAATTCTTCAAGAGTTGGCAAATTAAACGGATTGCCTCGACGCCATTGTTTAACCAAAAAATGAATTCTTTTGACTAAAGATCAATTTAAGAAAAACTCTGGTTACTGATAATCAAATCAACCAAATAGAAAGTAAATATCGATAATTGAGAGCGAAAGAATAAAAGAAGCCTTTATTTTCTCCCAAATCTGATCCTCTTGTTTGTTACATTAACATTCCTTTTATAAGGATGGTCTCCTAGTACAACATTTGTATTTCTGTCATGAAGCCTATTGAATGCTTAATTATTGCATTTATGAGGCGTTACAAAGATGAATAGTAACTGTTATTTTAGGAGTTGCATCACGTACGAGACATTAATTGTTGATCTTCGAATCAGCCTGTTATTGCGTCCGGATTCGTCGTGACCGTGCCTTTTCTTCTTTGGTGATATTCCGTGGCTAATTCCTTGTATCGACCGTACCTCTTTATCCCGGTCCGCGTGTGATATTTTGATTGGTCCACCTGGCTGGCTGAGTCATCCAAAATCTGTACACGTGTAAGGCTACATATTTTTTACCAATACAGATAGTCCCCCCACTTGCCATGTATTGAGAGTATAATACTTGATAAGTGGATGTTCATTTATGGCGGGAATATTTTGCCGCCGCTTTACCTCAAAACTTTGTATTCTTTTATGGACGCATGCATCGCACAGTATTTCCATTTAATGCTTCTTCCACGTGTTCGTTTCTGATTGGTTCTGAAACGACCCGGCATCTTTTAGGGCTTTTTTGCGGCTGCCTCACTCCCGAAGTGACACTTTTGATTATGACTTTCCATCATTACCTTTCCAAGCTTTGACGGTTGCCATTAAGTATAAATAGTTTTTTTCCTTTCTTCCTTAGCACGAAAAAACTTCTACAGCTCAACCTTCTCTTTGTGAAAGAATTTCTTCCTGGACTTTATAAATATGTCTTCCTTAGGTCAACCTGAAAAGGTTATTGATGTTGAGGCTCTGGCTTCTTCTTCTGCTCCGATGAGGAGTCGAAGAGGTGGCCGATTAAGGAGCCTAGGACGTACCTCCGTTAGAGGTTCTTCTTCTTCCTCTCCTGCTAAGGCGTTGTTTTCTTCGAGAGGTAGATCTTCTCATTCTATTTCTAGGAGTAGGGATGAGGTTCATGAACCTAGAGTTGATGAAATCATCCCTTCTGAGATAACCTTTCCAAAAGTAAATTCTCCCGTTACCGAACAAGCTCATTCTCTGGATAGTATTGAGAAACACGCTACTATCATTACTGTTGGTCATATTCCCATTGTTCGTAGGGAGTGTTTTTGGGAGTCTAATGTTCCTGTCCTTGTGCCAAGTAGTACTCAAAGTATTACATCCTTTAAAACGGGTTTTTCTTACGTCTTCACTTATCCTTTCACGTTAGGATTTCAGCCTCCTATTGATCATGTGATCATAGAGTTTTGTCACTTTTTTAATATTTTCTTAGGACAAGTTGGTCCCCTAATATGGCGTGTTGTTGCCTTTTTGAGAGTCCTGGCTTCAAAGGTTTCCGTTCCTTTTACACTTCATCATCTGCTGCATTTATATTCTCCCGCTTTATTCCGCCAAGGGGTTTTTACTTTAGTTGCCCGGAGCAAGAGGGTTCTAGTAACCCCTGGTGATGATAAAGACAGAGGTTGGTACCTTAGGTACGTGGCTGTTCCCACTGCTGTTTTAGTGGGTGAGAATAATATTCCCTTCCCTGAGAAGTGGAATCGTGCACGTAAGTACTTTGATTCGCACCTGTTTTACTTGTAATAAAATTTACTTGGTGTTTATAACACCGTATCTGTTTTCCTCTTATTCACAGCAACTATGAGTGTTGTCGAGAATGTCTCCGACATCCGTGGTTGGGTAGAAAGAATGTTGACTGCTGCTCCTGCCGAGGAAAGATCTTGGAAGTACTTTTCGGCAAAGTACAAGTGGATTGTTAAGACCCATGGTAAGTAGAGTTTTTCTCACTTTTTCCTTTGCCTGAGTTTTTTTTTATTAACTCTTTTCCTTTTTCTGATAGGGTTTTCTACCCGTGGGGTATCTTCCTCACTTCCAAGGATGTCTTTGTCCCGTGCTCAGAGTATTCTGACGAGTGCTTCGAAAAGGAAAACCCTGGATTCCCGCTCTGGAGGGGAAGACGAGGGTGAAGAAGAGGGTGCTTTAGTGCACCGGGTGAGAATAAGGCGGGTAATTTTGGACGACGAGTCTACTCCCGCGCCTCTTTCCTCCATGTTGGCCATCAGGTCTTCTTCTTCTCGAGATCGATCTCAATCTCCATCTCGAGATCCCGCTGAGCGTTTATTTCAGGAAGGGTTTGAAATGGACCCTGATGATGTTCCTCTAGCTACCATCTACCCGCATTTTGCTGATATCTCTGCTCCCCAAGTTGTTGTCGTTGTATCTTCTTCAATTCCTATTACCTCTTCAGTTTCTCCTCTTTCCGTCTCTACTGAAGTGCCCGTGACTCTTTTGGCTCCCGGTCCTTCTGTCTCTTCTGCTGCCCCTTCAGTCCCTGCTTCCATGCCTTCTATTATAGAAGAAGGGTCTTCCAGCAGGGGGATGAGAAGGGTCTTGATTGAGGTTCCAGCTGGTGGCAGCCTCTTTATGATAATTAGCACCGTTGAGCCGGAAATGTGGCTCAAGCCCTTAATTGGCCCTGAGGAAAGAGCTAAACTTGACAGCCACGCATCTCTCACTTGGGCTAATGAGGTGGTGCATAATTCCTTGAAGGTACATACTTAGTCTTTTGCACATATGTTGCTTCAATTAACAGTTTAACATTTTTAATTGTTTTACTGTTTTTGCAGACGCACCTTATTGGTTTGGAGCTTATGAAAAGAATCTCTAGTTATGAAAAAGAGCTGCAAGTGATGCGTGGGCTGGATGATTTTAAAGCGCAATATGAAAGTCTTCAAATAGAGATGGAAACTTTGGAAGAGGAGAGAGATACCTTAAAGGAGAAGCTGAAAGTTGTCAAAGGAGAGTTAGCGGTGGAGAAGGCTTCTTCCAGCCAAGCTAGCAAGGATAAAGATGTTCTTGAATCTTCTTTTGCTGAGCAACTGTCAAAAGACACGGAAGAGGTCCGGTATTTGAAGGACTTGCTGGGACAAAAAGAAGAATACTCTGGAGAACTTGTGCGTAATCTTTCTCAAGTCCAAGAAGACCTTCGTGAAGCTTTGGCGAAGACCCAGAATCTGGAAGAGTCAGTCGCACCTTTGAAGGTTGCCCTCGAAGCTGCTGAAGCTGAAAATGACAGCTTGAAGACTGAACTTCAGGTGTGGTCGAGAGATTACAATGAGCTTGAAGAGTCAACAGCTGTTGAAGTGAGTTGGGCATATATGAATGCTCGTCATGACATACTGATGGAGATGAGTCAAGCAGGCTTCGATCTTGATGTTGAGACTGCAAAATCTAAAGAAGCCATAGATAAGACTCAGCAAGGTCTTAACCTTTCTCCTGTTGATGAAGCAACAGACAACTCTCCGGAAGAAGAAAGTAGCTCTCCTCCTTCTCCTCAAGAATGAAAACTCTAGTCATTTCTCTTTTTTTTAATATTGGATTGGTGTAATTTCTCCCAGCTCCATCGGGAGTAAGTTTGAAGTTTCTAAAGTCCCCAACTGACAACTTAGGGGCATTTAAAAGAATGTACATATTATGCGGCTAAGTACTTAGTTTTGTACTTAGTTTATTTAGCCGCTTTTATATCAATGACTGCTTTCTTTTTGAGACTTTTATGAATTCCGAGCCTTAACTCTTTTACTCAAGTCTTTTGCTTTTTGCAAGGTTTTTGTTCGCACCTCTTAGCTTTCTTTTGCATAAAGATGCGTGTTTTACTTTGAACCCTTTTATGATGGGTTTAAGTTTTTTAGCCTCTGTTTATAGGAGGCTTTGTCTACGAATTAGGGCCCTTTTAATGTTTTAATGAAGAAGACGTCTCAACTTCATTGATAATGCAATAGAGTGATAGGGATTTTTCACATGTTTAAGAATGTTTTTGTGAGAGGTTTTTATTTGAACTTTCACAACATTTTTCATGTATTATGTTTGTCATCTAAAACTCATGTTGCAACTGTTTTGTTTTAACAGATTTGGTAATCACTTGTATTTCATAACTGTTTTTAGTAGATAACAGTTTTTTCGAGTTAATACAAGAAAATAACTGTTTTTCATTAGTAACAATTTTCATAAGTACTGGGTTTTTCCCGTGACGCTTTTATTTGCAACAGTTGTAAGTACAAGAGAAATATATTGTAATCCGTAATTGTTTTATTTGATAACAGTTTTGAGAATATATACAAGGGTTTTGATCTTTCATCCGTAACTGTTTTGGATAACAGTTTTCTACACAAAGATTTCGTAACTGTTTTGATTATAACAGTTTTGGCTAAGTACAATGATGATGATCTTCTGTCCCTAACTGTTTTTTTAAATATAACAGTTTTTTGTATAAGGGATGTACATTTCTTCTTCGTAGCTATCATTTTGTTTTCTAACCCGAACATGGTTCGAGGGTTTTCATAGTAGGCTTTCGCAATTCTTGTGTCGGAGTTTTCAGTTCTTTTGCTCGTGTCACTTGACTTGTTGGGCGAATGGTTTTTTAGGCTTGAGCATTTTGACTTTTGCTTGAGCATTCTGAATTTTGGTAGTCTTTGCTTCTTTTTGGCCTTCCTTATTATATAGTCCCCCAAGTGCTTGAGCATAGAAGAATGAGATCTGAAGCACTTGATTATTCCTTCCTTGTGGTCCTTTCCCTGAAAAAAGGAATTATTCCGGGCTCTAAGGTATATCTCTTTTTAGATGATGACTGCTTAACCCTTTAAAATATCCATCAGAAAATGTAACCCTAGATCGGGAATTATGTTTTTCCGCGCGTCTTTGCAGGTTTAATGTCATCATCTAGTGATGGGTTAGATTTTTGCCTATCATCTAAAAAAGTTAGTAAAACTTTATATATTTGAAGATAAAATTTTAATGTGATACCTAACCGCGGGTACTTTTTTTGATCATAAGTAGTATTTCTTCAGGTGAATGGCGTTCCAATTTGTTGGTAAAATCCTGTCGTCCATGGCTTCTAACTCGTACGCACCTTTTCCTGCTATTCCTCGAATCTTATAGGGACCTTCCCAATTAGGATTTAGTTTACCAGTTCCTAGTTCCTTTGTTGATTGGACGACTTTTTTAAGTACAAAGTCCCCATTTTTGAAATACCTGAGGTTAGTTTTGCGGTTGTAGTATCGTTCTATGATTTGTTTTTCAGCTGCCATCCGTATTAAGGCCGCATCTCTTCGTGATTCGAGTAGGTCTAGATTAGTTTGAAG
>ML255269.1:662-31059 GCA_005239495.1 Nicotiana undulata
ACCTGAATACCCTCACTGGACACCACGTGCCCCAAGAAAGCTATTGAACCAAGCTAAAACTCACACTTAGAGAATTTTGCATAAAGCTTCTCCTCTCTCAATATCTGCACACGATTCTCAAGTGTTGAGCATGCTCTTCTTGGCAAACGAGAATAGACCAGGATGTCATCAATGAATACGATAACGAAAGTATCAAGATAGGGCTGAAATACGCTGTTCATCAATTGCATGAACGCTGCTGGGGCATTGGTCAGCCCAAATGACATAACCAAAAACTCATAATGACCGTATCTGGTCCTGAAAGCCGTTTTCGGAATATCAGAATCCCGAATCTTCAACTGATGATACCCCGACCTCAAATCGATCTTGGAGAATACCTTAGCTCCCTGAAGCTGATCAAATAAGTCGTCAATACGAGGCAACAGATAGCGATTCTTCACCGTAACCTTATTCAACTGTCTATAATCAATACACATGCGCATCGAACCATCCTTCTTTTTCACAAACAACACCGGCGCACCCCAAGGCGATACGCTAGGCCGAATGAACCCCTTATCTAAGAGTTCCTGAAGCTGCTCTTTTAATTCCTTCAACTCTGTTGGTGCCATACGGTAAGGGGGAATAGAAATAGGATGAGTATTGGGCACCAGGTCAATACCAAAATCAATATCCCTGTCAGGTGGCATGCCTGACAGGTATGCAGGGAATACATCCGGAAAATCACGGACTACGGGAACAGAATCCGCAGATGGAGTCTCACTACTAACATCCCTCACAAACGCAAGATAAGATTCACACCCTTTCTCAACCATACGCTGAGCCTTTAAATAAGAAATCACTCTGCTAGGCACATGCTCTATAGACCCCCTCCACTCAACTCTCGGAACTCCGGGCATAGCTAAGGTAACGGTCTTAGCGTGACAATCAAGAATAGCATGACATGGAGATAACCAATCCATGCCTAGAATTACATCAAAATCGACCATACTCAGTAACATCAAGTCCACTCGGGTCTCCAGACCCCCAATAGATATAAGACACGACCGATACACACGGTCCACAACAATAGTATCACCCACCGGAGTCGAAACATGAACAGAAGTAATTAGAGACTCACGGGGCATATTCAGAAAATGAGCAAAATAGGATGAGACATAAGAGTACGTGGAACCAGGGTCAAATAAAGCCAAAGCATCACTGTGACAAACTGAAATAGTACCTGTAATCACTGCATCTGACGCCATAGCATCAGGCCTAGCCGGAAGTGTATAAATACGTGGTTGGTCTCCACCTGCTCGACCTCCCCCTCTAGGACGGCCTCTAGCTGCCTGACCACCACCCCTAGCGGCTTGGGTAGGTGGTGAAATAACTGGGGCTAAAGCCGAGGGCTGAACCCTCTACTAAGCTAAACTATTAGGACGACGGGGACACTGCCTCCACTCATGTCCTAACTCTCCACACTCATAACAATTACCTGGAGTCGGAGATGAAAATTGACGGCAACCTCACCCTGATAACCACCAGACGAACCCTGATAAGACGACGCTCGGGCGGAGCTCTGAGCTGGAAGGGCACTAAAAGATGAACGTCCCTGATGAGCATTGCGAGGACCCTGCCCCGACGATACCCCATTGTATGCTGGGCGAACTGACTGTGGAGGTCTGAATGAACGACCTCTGTTAGGCTGAAATTGCCCTCTGGAAGGGGCACCACTGAAATTTCCTGATCCCCGAGGCCTCTTGACCTCTCTTTCCTCACGATCCTGCCTACGAACCGACTCAATATCCCGAGCAATATCAACAACCTGCTCAAATGTAACTCCAGACACCCTCTCTCTGGTCATCAAAATCCGAAGCTGATACGAGAGACCATCTACAAACCTCCTGATCCTCTCCCTGTCAGTAGGGACAATCTCAGACGCATGTCTGGCTAACTCAGAAAATCTCATCTCGTACTGGGTGACTGATAATTCTCCCTGGCGCAGCTGCTCAAACTGCCTACGCTGCTCCTCTTTGTGGGACTGAGGAACATATTTCTCCAAAAAGATCGTGGAGAACTGCTGCCAGGTGAGAGGTGCTGAATCAACCGGCCTACGCCTCTCAAATGATTCCCACCAAGTAAAAGCAGCACCCGCAAACTGAAATGTAACAAACGAGACTCCACTGGTCTCCAAAATACCCGCAGTACGTAGTATCCTCTGGCATTTATCAATCCTAAAAGGCATGGTATCTAAATGCAAACAAGATGCAGAATGATGTTCTAGATGCATAAGTGTTTTTTAGCAGCAGAACGTATTTTTAGAAAGATCCATTTATTAATACATTTTTTACTTAAGGCAGAATGCAGTATTTAAACAGAAATCTGATTCCTTATTAGATTGCTGAACCTAATACATGTTTTCTAGGTGTTCATAGCAGTATGTTTTAACACATGATTTTGGCATAAATAACACGAATATGCTGAGAATAAAAATCCTAAGGGGACATGATTTCTGAATGCAAGATTTGATAGTGATTAGTGTTATTATTTAGCCTAGCAAACAGGATTTCTAAAATGATGCAATTATGGCAGATGTTGAAACAATAACATTGTAACAACCATTTTTGGTTGTCATTTATCCTATGAACATGATTTCTAAGTGGACATAAGTGTGATGAGGTGCTGAAAATAAATGAACCTAAATATCATGGTATCTGATGCATAAATGACATATAATCCTAAGCATGGTGACTATTGTGCATATATGGAAAGTAAACCTATATGCATGGTTTCTACCCAGAACTCACACTATAGCATGCAGATTCCCCACCCATTTCACTATTCAACCCCAAAATCATTTTTACAATTAATTATTACAGACCAGTGTTGCACGAATTACATAAGTAAATAAGGAAATTAAGAAGTTACACTATAGGGAGCCTAACAATAGGCCCAAATCTCCAGATCCATAATGCCATATGCCATGACCTTTCACAACCCAGGTGTGTCAGAGTTCCTAAGGACCTCAGAGGATCCCAGGCAGTGCTCACACCCAGGTACCCTAGCCAAGAATGAGTAAGTGCAGTGTGGGAATGCCAACCTCGTGTGTCAGAGTTCAGTGGGTACTCAAATGGTCCCCAAAGCAGTGCTTACACGAGGGGGCTGAACTTAAGAAACTAAGAGTAGTGAGATGTGCTCGTAATTCAGGGAGTTTAAGTAAAACATAGTTGAAAAAATAGTTTGAAAAGAAGAAAGATTTTAGTAAAGATCAGCCTTTCAGAACAAGGATTCAATGGTTGAAAATAGTTTGCAAAGTGAAATAAACAAAATCAACATCACATAAGGACCCAAAGTGGTATAACAAACACAAGCAAGGGGAGGGGGTTTGAGGGACAAGTACACAGCCTGGGAAACAGGCAACTTACACATAAACACATAATTAAATGGGGTTTCTAAGGGTTCAAGGATATGACTAAGTGCCAAATTATAGCAGCATATCAACTGAGTAACTAACATCATGATTGAACTAACATATTAGACATAGGCATGGAAGTGCATATAAAGAACAGGGGACTGAGTGCTGAGAGATACAGTGAGCATGCTAGGTAAAATGACAGTAGACATGTCAAAAGAGATTCAGAATTATAAGTGCATGTTGAACAGCAGAAACACAAGTACAAACATATAAGAAATACCAAGAACTGAACTATGAATAGAAACATATTGGTTTGGATGACTGAAGCTCAAATCAGGACATACCAGTGTGAAGGAGAAAGCAGTAATGCAAGAAGAGATAAGAGATGCACAGTAGTCAGCCTTGGCTTACAGCCAGCTCACTCAAAGTGATAGCAAGTAGCACAGAAGAGATAGTGAAAAGAGTATGAAACTCTTATGAAAGAGAAGTGCACAGATCAGTTTTTATGTTATGTGTGTGTAAGAGAGCTTGAACATTGTATTGTTCCTGTCTTGTTATTGAAAGACTAGAGGTATTTATAGTTTAAAACAAGTAGAAGAATAAGGTAAGAAGTACTAATTCAACACAATTATGGAAATACTGTCAATCAGAATCAATCACTGCCCGGACTCCCTTTAATTAGGGAGTCAGGGTTCAAACGGATACAAGTTATAATAAATAAGGAAAAGGATCAATTCAAGACTCACTTTACCATATTAAAGTATGTGGCATGTAATAAGGCTGAATAAAGAATATTCCAAATAAGGAAAGTATATGTCAAATATTCGAAAGCATATTTAGGCACATAAATATGGTAGAATGCAATTTTAGTTCTGAAAATCAGTCAAAGAATCACGGATGTGACTGAAAATCACAGGGGATCAATGCTAACTAAGGAAAGCCTCTCACATGTAAGGAAGTAATTCAAAATCAGCAAAAAGTTCTAAGGAAAACACATACGAGTTACAACTTTGAGAAAAGATATCACAGCTCTGAGGGAAATCAATAGAATCAATAGAGAATACTATGTAAGGGTCGATAAAATAAGTAATCAAGTTTGTTAAGCAATGAATAGCACAAAATCAGAGAAACCCTAGGCAAGTAGTAGAGAACAGTAGAAGATTGAAAACCCTAGGTAAAGTAAGAATCATAGACAAAGTAGTAACATTGAATCATGATAGAAACACAAAGAACCTAATCATAAACCCCAATAGGCAACAACATGATAGAACTCACAGAGAAGCCTAACATCTATGAGAAACAAGAGTTCGTGCATTTAAACAAACATATCAATCACAGAGGGACTCAGAATTTAGGGAAAAACTAGGGTTTTCAGTAAAGTAAGCTAAAATGAAAGAAAACTTCGAATAAATCATTTGAACAATAGAAAGAATCATAAAATGACGTTAAAGCAGAAGTAAAAAATCATTTTTTTTAAAAGGAGGGTTATGAAACCCTAGTTTTTGAAATGAAAGATCGTTTAACGTAGAAGGGCTTTTCAGAGAAAAACATGTAAAGAAGCTTCGTAATATCGTAGATCTAAGGAAGATCCAGAAGAAATCGAAAAGACATCAGGAGTTAGGGTTTCGTGGAACCCAGAGAAGTAAGAAAAACTTCAAAGATGTCACCGACTTTAGCCGGAAAAGGTCGTAGCTCTTACTCAGATGGTCGGGGATGGCCATAAAGTGACATGAGGGACCATGAGAGGTGAGTGAACCGCTCCAGGTTCGCCTAAGGGATTTAGGGTATCACTGGACCGGTGCAAGGTGGACAAGTAACCAGGAGATGATGAGGAGCCATGATTTCCGGTGAGAGAACCAGCCGGAGAATATGAACGGACTTCATCGGAAGAGAGAAACCAGGGGAAGGTTCTAGAGAGAACTAGAGAGAACCAGAGAGAAATAGAGAGAGAAAGGGAGCTGGGCAAATGAGAGGTCGGAGAGGGGTAATTGGGGGGTTTAATTATGGTAAGGGGTGTCTGGGTCGTTGATCTACTTTGATCAACGACTCAGATTGATTAGGAGCTGGGCCGGGTATGGGATTGGTTTGGGCTGGGTAGAGAATGGGTTAGGGGGGTTGGGTTTTGAAAATGGCTATAATTGAAATAAAATGGGCTAAACGTTAAATACCTAATTAAATAAGATAATTAATTAATAAAATAGCTAATAATTGTGTAAAATGAGATTATGACTAAATAGATAAAATTAAGGTGATTAACTAATATAAAAAATATAAAATGATCAGTTATTGATTTTAAAGTGGTATAAATGTACATTTGTGCTATTATTGCAAAATTGCTATAATTAGCTAAATAATGCCAATATTGGCTAATGTATGATATAATTAAACCCTAATGGAATTAAATAGGACTATGAATGATATATAGAGTAAGAAAATATCTTGAAATTATTTATAACATCATTTATGCATAATTATGGAATATAAAATATTAAATAAACAGGAAAATAATTTGATAAAAATATGGAAAATTATGGGAAAATATCAATTACTACAAAGAGTGGTTTTGAAGGTACATATGCAAGTTTGAAAATAATTTGAGGAAAAATATCAACGCTATCGTTTACGTCTGTCCCTCAATTCCATCCATTAAAGTCTTGGCGACCATGGCCAGTCTAGTGTGGATTCTTTCCCTTTTCATTGGGAATACTATCAGACCCAAGAAGCATACAATGAATACGAACACTCTGCGTGGTTGTGACCTAGAGAAGTGATAGAAAACTCATAATGGAATCTACAATAAGACTTGTTATGACCGTATCTCTCGTACAGATATTCGAATGGTATATAGGACTTTTTGAAGCATTTCAAGTCGGAATTCTTCTTTAATACTGTCATTTTTAGGAACCCCTTACCAGTGCGGTTCTTCGGTACCAATAGCCCATGGCTGTCCCAAGGCAGTCCAGCATGTTCCCCGATTTCTTCCTAGAGTGGTGTCATTTCTTTATCCCCAAAACGGAATACGACTCTCTCACTGTCCTAGAATAGAGTTACAACTTCGATCAATATATTGTTTGGCTGAATGTCTAGCAGAGAAGGTAAATTGTCCAAGTATTTTCTCACTTGTTTCTTGTCACTTGATGAAAGGTCCTCCCACCAGTCCAGTAGCAGTGGTGGTATGTTGATGTGATGTTTTATACGTCAATACCACACATGAAGGGGGGGGGTTGATTTGTGTGGTGTCCAATTTTTGAGTGCAGTCTCTATAGAAGAACCAGGTTCTTCTAGGTGTTCCTACTTCTATAGTTTGCGGAATAATAATTGCAGAAATAAAAGAACACAACAATTTTACGTGAAAAACACCTGGTTCAAAAGGTGAAAAAACCACGACCTACTTCCCAATAAGATTTTTCCAAACTCTTCACTATGTCAATGAGCCAAATAGCATTTACAAAATAGACTCTTTTGTAAACCTAAGGACTAACTCTAATCCCCTTGTGGCAAACTAGCCTCTAGCTAATTGCGACAAACTTCAAGTTAACTCTAACTTGAACACTGTGTACCTATTACAATTGCTTCTAGATAAAGCTGAAAGATACAATTTGTAATCACCTACTACAAACAACTAGACTCGAAAGACAACAGATGGAACTAGTTCTTCGAGCTGGTTCAAGTAGCTTTTGAGTTGCACAGGGATTCTTCGCATGAACTGCTTGCAAAATTGCTTTGGTAATTTTGCTTTCAATTCTTGTTTCACTTCTGTGTATGTGTGTACTCTTCAGCAGGAACACTTCGACAATTTATAGAATCAGTAGTTGAGATGTTGAAGTAGAATTATGATGAAACTCTCCCTTGGTGGAAGAGTTTGAGTTTATCTCAACTTCCTTGATCTTCCTTTATCTTGATTCTGTCCTACCTGAATACGAAATCCATCTCCCTATCAATTTGCAATCTTTTCGCTTAGGAGATAACCTCTTAATTCAGATATGATGTTTATCTCCTGTGTATGGACTCTTCTTATGCCATCTAGTCTGCTTGACTATGTTTGCCCTGATGGACCTGGTTCAACTGTGTGGTCATTTGTCATTCTTCAAAACCATGCAGTGACTTAATTCAACATGCTGACCATGCCGAATCTGGGGACCTCGTGCCTCATTTTTTTCAAAAACAAAAGGTTAGGCCCTTTTCCCCCACCTGATTCGACTATTTATACATTCATGATTGGTATATTGGAATTTAGTTCTCCAAATTAATGCACAGAACGTGGTTGCGTCTGTTGGGATTATGAAAACCCCGATGGACATTGGATAAGGCTTGTCTTAAAGGGTTTTTATGTGGACAACATATTAACCCGGCTAGGTTTAACCATGGTGCATACACAATTATAATAAGAGTAAGGTTGCTACGGGGGTCTAGAATGGTACCCTCAAGCGGACAACTTGAAGGGGAAAGACACATAACCGTCGACTGCACCGCTGATTGACTAGTTTTACCGCAAATAAGCCTTTCCGAATTTAAGGGTAATATATCGGAAGAGCGCAACCAATCATCAAGCGTTGCTATGGGATTGATTACGCACGAGTGGAGTATGAGGTTGAACATAAAGAATGGATATTTTTTGTTAGGCAGAATTACAGCAGTAACTTAATAACAGGATATCTAGATGGTCATGATTATGCAGAAGCAGAATTTCGTGACAAATGACGTAATGCTATAACATGTTCTCTAGTATGCCAAACAATCCTAAATGCATGATTTCTAAAGCAAGTAAACATAATAAACCTAAAGCATGATTTCTAATGCAAGTAAACATAATATAAACCTAAAGAATGATTACTAATGCAAGTAAACATAATATAAACCTAAGACATGATTTCTACCCGGTTTCCCCACAAAAATCATATAAGAATCCATCCCCTTTTACTAATTTCCCCAATATATGTTTACAAGGATTATTATTACAGACCATAAATAAATGGATTACATAATAAATGAAAGTTATGATATAGGGAGCCTGAATAGGCCCAAAGTGAACCTGGAAATACCAGTCCTTCAAATAGTCCAAGGTGCCATAGTCTCATAGTGTCTTGGTGCGTCAAAGTTCCCAAGGGCCTCAGGACCCCGGGCAATGCTCACAGCAAGATAATTTTAAATAGAGAAGTGATTATGTGCAGTGTGGAAGGGCCAGCCCCAGTGTGCTAGAGTTCAAAGGAATCTCATGGATTCCTAGGCAGTACACACACTGGAAGGGCAGAACTTAAGTAATCTAAGAGTAGAAGTGAGAGTGCTTGACATAGTTGAGATGACTTTTTGAAAACAGTATAGAGGAAAATCTTTAAGAGTGAAAATACTTTAGGAGTAGTAGTAGTTTAGAAAAGCATATTAGGAGTGAATACATGTTGAAAACCTTTTGAGGGAAAGGAAGGTTCAGCAAACAACATCATAGTAATAAAAACATCACATTGCCCAGATTCAGCTTCTGCTAATTAGTTTTAGGTGAACAAACAGTTACACACAAAATGTTTGAAACAGAAGCGCATAAGAAGAAGGGTGAAGGCAGTCAGGTTAATCAATGGGGACACAGAACACGCATGAATTAACTAAGGCACATTGATTTAAGGTCTAAACTTGAATCACTCAAATCATACTTAGTGATAGCGTAAGCATGCTACTTAAGACAAGAGACAAGCAGGCCTAGGCACTGTACTAAACATGTTGGCTAAACATATATGTCTGGATACAGAGACAGTAACTTTGAATAGTACAGAGAAAGCCACAGAAATCCAATCACACAGAGTAATCACATTAGTTGGGGTTACAGGACAGGGGAGGCACAAAGTAAACAGGCTGTTTTAAAGCCATATTGAATACTCAAGTAAAAGGGACATGCTAATTAAAACAATGAAACAAGAGAAGGTGAAACTTAAGCATGCTAGTCGAGGCATCAAACATGAAAGAACATGGAACTAAGTACATAAGCAATTGAACTAGTGTAGAGAGAGACATGGGTTTAACAGCTATGAAGCAACAAGGAGCACATAAATTTAAACTTCATGCTTAGAAGGAATGGTATTAAGAACAGAAACATACCAGTTAAGGAAGAAAAAGCATAAAGTAAAGTAGGTAAAATTCCACAATCTAGCCTTGGCTTTCAGCCGACTAGACAAGCAATGAGCACAAGTAGCAGAAAGAGAGATGAGAGAAAAGTTTGTGTGTGTGTGTATTTTGAACTATTATTCGTGTCCTTGAGAGGTAAAATAAGAGTGTATATATAGCACTTAGGGAGTAGAACAAATAAGGTAAAGAGAATCGGAATTCAATCAATTAAGGGAAATCAAATAAACACATAATCAATTTCCATGAGGGAGTCCGGAATAGACCCCTTAATTTGGGATAATTAATTAACGGTCACAATAGGAGGGTATAATTAAGGCAAAGAATCCAAATGATACTAAATAGGGAATCAGTAAAAATCCCAAAACTATATGGATTCAATTAAGGCAAGTAAAAGAGGGAAACATGTCACGAATAAGGGAACTGGTAAGAATTAAGCATATAAATTTTAACAGGGTGATTAATAGGAAATAGTCAGTAAGAATATCTTCAAAGAGTACTCATATTCCATAAATAGAAATCAGATAAGTAAAACTTCACAAAAATACCGGGTTTAACAAGAAAAGCTGGTTCGAATCACTAATAGAGATCAATTAGGGAAAAAATCGCAAAGAATACTGGATTTTAACAGGGAAAACATTTAAGTCCAAAAATGGAGTAAATAATACGACTGGTATCATAGAAATAACAAAAGTATCGAAACAAAAATTGAAGAAACCAGTATATCACACAGAATCGTCTAGGGTTTGAACATTCATGAAAAAAATAGTCAAGATGATAAAGAAACAATTAACTAAACATTGAGACTTAGAAAAATCTTTGAAGAAAAGTCCGGGATGAACCATAGTTTTAGAAAGAGTAATTAAAATCGAAATAGTTAATTAAACAAGGGGTTTTTGAGGGAAAACACTTAGTAATACTCGAATCGTCTCAAATCTATAAAGATCTGAGAAGAATCGACAATATCGAACTAGGGTTTTCAGAAAATAGTAGAGGTGAAGAGAATAGGTCAAGAAACCATGGGTTTGTAATAAAACAAGAAGAAATTCTTACTTACAAACGAAAATGGCCTGCGATAGGCCGGTGAACAAGTTTCAAACCGGGACAGGTTGGATTTCCTTGAGGTCTTCTCAAGGATTCATTAAATCGAAGAGCCACGGAGTATAGGAGACCAGTGGTGGTCGGAGAAGGCACAAAAGCACCATAGGAGGGAGGTTCCCGCCGGTGACGGCGATTAGGGTTAGGGTTAGGTTGAGAGAGAGTTGAGAGATTAGGGGAGACGATGACATCGGGATTAGAGAGAATGAGGGGTTTGGGGTAGGTTAGGGGTTAATTAAGGTAGGTTTAATTGTGGACCATTGATCTAAATGATCGACGTCCATGATTAAACGGGGCTATTGGGTCGGGTGTATGAAGATTGGACCTAAAGGGTTTTGGCTGGCTTTTGTTGGGTTAATATTAAGGGGGTTTTGGGCTGGTAAAAAGGTTAGGTCTGAAATAAAAAGGGTTATTTGTTAAATACCCAAATAATTGATAAAAATAATTTATAAAATAATTAACGGATTATAAAAAAATTATTTTCATGCATAGAAGTTCTTTAAAATAATTACTCAATATTTTACAAATGCAACAGACTATTTTCTGGTAAAAAAATGTAATAATGCATGCATGAGCTATAATTGCAAAGTTATTGCAATTGTAACCCAAAAATGTAAATCTGGCCATTTGTGAAATAATTTGAGATTAATATGAATATGAATAGCGAAATTAAACCCTTGTGATGCAATTTGTAATTATTTATAAAAATATTGGGATAAATTAATTAGACATCCCTAAAAAATGTAGAAATTATGCAAAAATATCAATTGATGCTAATGCAGAGTTTTGAAGGTATATATGCATTTGAAAAATATTATAGGGAAAAACTGGGTATCAACACCGATGACCTCAAGAATCTGGTACGATCCTTCCCCAGTTTGGACCCAATTTTTCTTTGTTCGGATTTCGGGTGTTGAGTGTGATTTTCCTAAGCACCAAGTCCCTAACGCCAAAATAGCGAAGATTGGATCTTCGATTGTAGTATATCTCAATCCGTTGTTTTTGGGCGGCCCATCGGATGAGGACGACTTCGGGTCTTTCATCCAATAACTCTAGGCTCGTATTTATGGCCTCGTTATTTGACTCTTCTGTTGTATATCGAAACCTGATACTAGGTTCTCCGACCTCGACCGACATTAGAGTTTCGGCCTCGTAAACTAATGAGAAAGGGGTAGCTCCAGTGCTAGACTTCGATATTGTGCGGTATGCCCAAAGAACCTCGGGTAGGATTTCCTTCCATTTTTCTTTGGTGTCGGTTAGTCTCTTCTTAAGATTTTGGATGATGGTTTTGTTAGTCGATTCAGCTTGTTCATTTCCGTTTGGATGATAAGGTGTTGATAGGATTCTTTTGATCTTGTGATCCTCAAGAAATTTGGTCACCTTGCTGCCGATGTATTGCTTTCCATTATCGCACACAATTTCAGAGGGCATCCCAAATCGAAATATGATGTGGTCCCAAATAAAGTCTATGACTTCCTTTTCCTTAACTTTATTGAAAGCTTGTGCTTCAACCCACTTAGAGAAATAATCAGTCGTAAAAAAATAAACTGAGCTTCACCTGGGGCCAATGTAAGAGGGAGAACGATGCCTATTCCCCACTTCATGAACGACCATAAGGACAACACCGAATGGAGAAGCTCCCCGGGTTAATGAATCATTGGTGCATGCCTTTGGCACTTGTCGCATTTTCGAACAAACTCCTTCGCATCTTTCTCCATGTTGATCTAGTAGTATCTGACTCTGATCACTTTGTGGACCAATGATTCAACATCGGAATGATTTCCGCAAGTGACCTTGTGGACTTCCCTTAGAACGTATTCGGTATCTCCTGGTCAGGGACATATCGCTAATGGACCATCAAACATCCTTCTGAACAGTGTTCCATCTTTGGACAAGGTGAATCGTGCTACCTTTGTGCGCAGGGCTAGCGATTTTTTGGATATGATGGGAGCTTACCGTTCTTTAAATACTATACGTATTTGTTTCTCCAATACCAGGTCAAAATTGTGGAGTTTATCTCGGCATGACCTTCTTCAACCACGAATCTCATGTGTTGTACAACAACCACCGAATTGAGTTCGTTGTCTTCGACCAATGACCCTAGGTTTGCAAGGTGTCAGCCTCACTATTTTGATCTCGAGGTACATGTTGCAAGGTCCATTCCTTGAATTGGTGTAGAGTTACCTATAACCTATCCAAGTATCTCTACACTCGGTTTCTCGAGCTTCAAAGGTTCCATTAACCTGGTTCACCTCGAGGGGTGAGTCACATTTGGCCTTTATCACCTCTGCTCCCAAGCCTTGGTCTAGTTCAAGACCTGCAATCATGGCCTCATTGTTAGTCGATTTTATAGTTTTGATAGATTGTCTAACTAAGTTACTTATGGGTGATTTCAGCACGATGGCGAGTCCAGACCCCTTTTCCTTTCAAGCACCGTCCATAAAGAGGGTCCAGATTCCGAGGATGTACCTGAATTTACTAACAATTCTCTTTCAACCTTGGGGATGAGGGCCGGCGTGAATTTAACCACGAAGTCAGCCATGATTTGAGACTTGATAGCTGTTCGGGGTCGATATTCAATATCATACCCGCTGATTGCTACGACCCATTTGGCCAACTGACCCGAAAGTTCGGGTTTATGCAAAATATTTAAGTTGTTACAACATATATGGGATGATATTGAAAATATGGTTTTAGGTTCCTAGATGCGCTTATCATAGCGAGCGCCAATTTTTCTAGATGGGGATACCTGGTTTCGGCCTCACCTAAGGTCCGAATAACATAATAGATAGGGACTTGCGACCTTGTTCTTCTCGGACCAAAACCCCACTCGCCGTTATCTCTGATACTGCTAAATACAAGTAGAGCTTCTCGTCCGCTTTTGGCGTGTCAAGCAGCGGCAGGCTCGAATAGTATCATTTTAGATCCTTCAAGGCCTGTTGGCATTCCAGAGTCCACATGAATTTATTCTTCTAATTCAGTAACGAGAAGAATCGATGACTCTTATCTGAGGATCACGAGGTGAATCTCCCCAGGGCAGCTATGCGCCCCGTTAACCTCTGCATGACCTTTACGTTTTCTACTAACGTGATGTCCTCGATAGTTTTGATTTTATTGGGGTTGATCTCGATTCCTCGATTGGATACCATGAAGACGAGAAACTTGCCAAAGCCGACCCCAAATGTACATTTTTATGGGTTGAGCTTCATGTTGTATCTCTTCAGTATACCGAAAGTTTCATGCAAATTCTTCAAATGGTCCTCTACTCGCATAGACTTAACTAACTTTCATCAATATAAACCTCCATTGATTTTCCTATTTGTTCTTCGAACATCTAGTTTACTAGGGGTTGATAAGTTGCACTAACATTTTTTAGTCTGAATGGCATTACATTATAGCAGTAGGTGCCGTACTTAGTGATAAACGAGGTCTCCTCCTGATCTTCCAGGTTCATCTATATTTGGTTGTACTCGGAATAGGCATCGAGAAAATTGAGAATCTCGTGGCCGGCCGTGGCATCGATCATGCGATCGATATTAGGCAAACGGAAAGAATCCTTGGGACATGCATTATTAGGGTCTTTGTAATCTATACACATTTTAAGTTTATTTCCCTTATTAGGGACTACCACTACGTTTGCGAACCATTCGAGATATTTTACTTCCCGAATAGATCCTATTTTAGGAAGTTTGGTTACCTCGTCTTTGATGAAAGCATGTTTGACCTTGGACTGGATCTTCTTTTTTGCTTCAGCAGATGGAACCTTGGGTCCAAGCTTAGTTTATGAGTGGTGATTTCCGGTGGAATCCCTTTCATATTGAGATGGGACCAGGCAAAGCAATTCATGTTAGTTTTAAGGAATGAATGAGTTTTCCCCTAAGCTCGGGAGCTAGCCCCGTGCCCATGTATACCTTTCGTTCGGACTGATGTTCGGCATGTGTGATTTTTTCCAGCTCTTTGACCGTCTATTTGGTGGCGTCGGAATCATCGGGGACTATGAAGGATCGGGGAACCCCATAATCATCATCCCCATCGGTCCCCTTCTTTTCTGATTGGGTCGAGGCTGGTGTCTGTGGTTGTTATTTAGCCTCCTATTTTCCATTCACATCTGATCCTTTTGTTGATGAGAGTGCCGATATTGTCGTGCCCCTTTCCCCCCTCCCCCAGGGCACTCCTTCTGGAGCCCCGATTCTAAAAGAGTTTATGACATTGGGTTGAGACAACTCGTTCCTTTTGGGAAAAGGGTTTCCCATTTTCGAAGAGTCACCACCTAACGATATTGAGGTGCGCTAGGGAACCTATCAGGGGTTCAATTATAACTACGTTTGATAACAATAAATAGGGTAAGGGCTTGAAATTATCCTAAGGGGAAGGTGTTAGGCACCCCTCAGGATCCATAAGTGTGGTTCCCGGCTAAACAACTTTTTTGTGAATTTGTACAATTTACCAAATAGCAAGTAGGGCTCAAATAATAGGGGATTTAAGTCTAAGTACAAATATTTGAAAATAGTTAATGGAAAGCTAGATTTTGAAAATAGTTACAATCTAAGCATGCTTGTGGAAGTAAAGGGGTATCCTAGGTTTGTTTATAATATGGATCACATCAATGCAATACCCGGTATGATACTCCTCAAAGAGGGGCTACACGTGGTATTAGCGCGCCGGTCATCATATCCATATCTACCCTTCCCCACCTCGTGAAGGTAACTAAAGCGAGTGTTGGTCTCGACCTCTATTGCATGCTATTACTCGTCCCTTCCTATCAGTCCCGGAGGAATTTAGGACTTCTATCCTATATGGGAGGTGCTAGATGACCCTCAGGTTTAAAAGGTGAAAATTTCTAAGGCGACACATAATAAACAAATAAGACTTCAGTTAAAGGGGAAAGCATGGAAAGCAAATAAAGGCTCAGGTATACCTCCACACATAGTACATATAAACATCACGACTCATGCACAGTTAAGGTCCAGATTTAGGTTCAGATCCTAAGCATGGTGTCTAAGTGATAACACAAAGACAAATTTATTGCATAACTCAAAGAGGAAGTCCTAATCAGGCTTGCCTACTGGTTTTAAACATGCTGACAGTTAAACACTTAATCACAAAAGACAGTTCTGGTTTTATTTTTTATGGTTGATTACCTAAGGCTTGCCTAGGCGTATAACAGTATTCATAGTTGATAGCGATTTCATGTCGTTATACCTAATAGCATGCAGTTATAAGTGTTTCCAATATTCAGAGACTAATTACCAGTTGTGAGAATAGGAAGACGGTTTTATACATATGTATTTAGACTAGGTGTGATTGAATAAGTGCGACCCTAAAACATGATATCTAATGCAGCATGGTGCGTAATAACTTAAGCAGGATTTCTAAATGCACATCAAGTTACGCTTAGTTCCAGAATAGGCAAGAGTGACAGTTTTAATGTTGTTTACCTAAAATAGGATTTCTGAGCATGTAGCATGGTGAGTACATAAATAACACATTTATCCTAAGGCAGGATTTCTAAATGAAATTTCAGAACATGTATACCTAATAACAGTTTATTTTGTTGTTATTATTTACCTTATATACAGGATTTCTATGTGGTGGCGATGAATGATGACATGCTAAAAGAAAAACAGTATATATGAGCCTAAGTAGCATGATATCTAATGCATGGCATGTTGTACCTAAACATGGCTGCTAGTGCGCATAGAGAAAATAGACCTAGGAAACATGGTCTCTACCCTTGATTATACTACAACATGCATATCACCCACCCATTTTCACTATCCGTCCCCTGACTTGTTTTAAAAATAATTATTACAGACCATAGGATATGAAATACATAATTGAAATAGAGAAAAAAAAAAGAAGTTAACTATAGGGAGCCTACATAATAGGCTTAGATTCTCCATGTCCTCAATGCCATGTATGTTTTACAGCCTTTTCACAATCCGGGTGTGTCAGAGTTCCATAAGGACCTCAAAGGATCCCGGGAAGTGCTCACACCCAGATTTCATAGCCAAGATACAGTAAGTGCAGTGTGTAAAGACCAGCTCTTGTGTGTCAAAGTTCAGAGGGAGCTCAAGGGTCCCAAGGCAATGCTCACACAAAAGGGGCAGAACTTAATGATCTAAGAGTAGGGTGAAAGTGCTTGATATAGTTTGAAACCTTGAATAAGAAAACAGTTTTGAAAAAAGAGACTTAATGGAAACAACTTTGTAAAATAAGAGAGAGAGTTGTCTTAGTAAAACAGCTTTGAGAAGAGCAGGGTAATCAACAAGAAATAGACCAACCTTAGAACCAAAACAGGTTCAGCATCACACATGGAATAAAGAACCAAGGCAGGTTCAGCACCACAAACTTTCACACAAGGTTATTAGGGATTGGGGACACATAGGGCACATGATGACAAACATATAGCAGACAACACATAATTAGAAGTTCTTAGGGATTTAGGGGATTGGGGATACAGTAGGGCACATGATTATACTAACATAACATGACCAAATAGTTCAAGACAGTAGAGTCTACCCAAACTAATGTACCAAACATAAGCATGAAGGTTCACATGAAGATAGGTTTGGAATACATAAAGACATGCTGGATAATAAAGCATAACTTGACATGCTAGATGGAACCCAAGATTCTAGTTACATGTTGAACAACAGAATAATAAATAGAAGCAGATTAGAAACACAATGAATTTCAATATTAATAGAAACATGTTGGTTTGAGAACTGAAATCTGAATTAGAACATACCAGTGAAATGAAGAAAGCAGTAACACAAAGCAGAAGATAGGAGATGCACAGTAGTTAGCCTTGGCTTGCAGCCGACTAACTTAGAGTAGTAGCAAGTAGCACAGAAGAGAGAATAAAGAGAGTAGCAAGTTTTAGTTGTGAAAAGAGAGAGTTGAACATATTAGTTCGTGTCTGTGTTAATGAGAGGTAATGCATATATATAGTTTGGAAAATAAGTAGCAAATAAGATAGGAGTCAAAATTAACCAGTGATTGTGGATTGAGTATCAATCAGTGCACAATTAGTACAAGTATCCCCATAATTAAGGGAGTGATTCAAACGGTAAGTAACAAATAAGGAAAGGACCATATATAGCTTAGAGGAATATAAAAACAGTGTAAGTATAGCAGGTAATTAGGTATCCCTTAATTGAAGGGGTTAAACTAAGACGGCTAGTAGGCAAATAACAGTTAAGGGAAGTTCCTATGTATATAAAGAAACAATTTCAACTCAATACCAGTAGGCAATTAAGACTAGGTTCAGAAGATATCAATTGAGGAAATAATAATCAATTAACAGCCAATTAATCATGTAACAAGGTAAGAAAATAAGTTAAAAGTCGGAAGTCAGTAAGAATATCCCATAAGAAATCAGTACGGTTTTTCAAATCTCAAGGAATCAGAAATTCAAATAATAAATCAGGAAACCTAACAAGGTAAAATTGTAGAGAGTCAGGGATTCGAATAGGAACATCATCAATTAGGCAAAAAATAGGCAAGCAAAAGCATAACAAGGTAAAGAATCACATAGAATCAGGGATTCGATGCTAGCACACGTTAAACGAACAGGGAGAATTAAAGAGTCAAAAACCCTAGTGACTATAGTAGTAAAATCACACAGGTTTAGAGACAAATCAGTAACACTAAGGGGATTAAACGGGACAAACACGATATAAGCAGAAGAGAACAAAATCGGAAACCCTAATGAGTAAAAACAGGGTAAAATCTCAGAAAACTTAAAATATTTATGAGAAATAAGAGTTCATGCATTTAAACAAACATATCAGTCAAAGAGAGACTCAAAATTTAGGAAAACATAGGGTTTTCAGCATAATAAGTCAAAATGAAAAGAAAACATCGAATAAATCTTTCAAACATAGAAGGAATCATAGAATGATACTAAAAGCGGAAGAAAAAATCATTTTTGAAAGAGGGGTTATGAAACCCTAATTTTGAGATGAAGGAACGTTTAGAAATAGGAAGGTTTTTTGAAGGAAACATGTAAAAGCTTCATAACATACACAAATCTAAGATAGGTCTAAAAGAAATCGGAAAATCTTGAGAGTTAGGGTTTCAGAGGACCCAGAGAAGATAAGAAAACCTTATAATGTTATCAGTTTTAGCCGAAAAAGTCATAGATCTTACTCGAACGGCCTAGGTGGCCGGAAAATGGCATGAAGGACTATGGGTAGGAGTTGAACCGCTCCAGGTTCACCTGAGGACCTCAGGGTAGTGTCAAACCGACGTGGGGTGAAGCAGAGGCTAGGAGATGATGAGAGGTCATGGTTTCCGGCGAGGGAGGTGGCCGGAGAAGATGGACAGAGTTCATCGGAGAGGAGGAGACGAGAAGGTTCTAGAGAGAACATGAGATAGAGAGAGAGGGAGGTAGAGAGATGAATGAACGGGGAGTGAATGAGGGGAAGAGGAGTAGTCGTTAGGGGTCAAATTAGGTAAGAGTGAATCTGGGTCGTTGATCTAATTTGATCAATGGTCCAGGTTACACACAGGATTGGGTCGGGTAGGCTTAGAGATTGGGCTTTGGTATTGGGTTATGTAATTAGGCTGGGGTCAGATTAAATTTAGGCTAGATTTTAAATAAAAAATTGGCTACATGTTAAATAACCATTAAAATTAGATAAATAATTAATAAAAATAGCTAATAATTAGATAAGAATGGAATTAAGGCCAAATAGATGAAATTAAGGTAATTAACCAGTATAAAAAATATAAATGACCAATTATAGAATTAAAATAGCATAAAATGTAAAATTAGGCTATAATTGTAAAATTATTGTAATTATGGTCCAATAATGCCATTCGTCCATACTCTCGGTAAAGTTTGAAAGACCACGACTGATCCTGAAAGGGAGGCTAATTTGTGAAATAATTAAATCCTAATAGGATAAAAAATGATATATTCAGCTAGGAAATATTTTGAAATTATTTGTAATTTATGAGTTATTATTGGATGTAAAGTACTGAGTATACTTAGAAAGTAAATTAATGTGGAAAATTATGGAAAAATACCAATTATTATACAAAAGTAATTATGAAGGTGTCTATATATATATATAAATATATATAATCGAGAGACTAGAGACGGTGACTTGGCACCTTTCATATGCCAAGAAAGCTATTTATCTTTTTCCTGCATTTTCTACATTATTACACACTCATTCTTTTTATTTCAATTATTCAAAAAACCCAAAAGTCATGTCCCTTCAGGAACATCTACTGAAAGTAAGTGCAAAAGTTATTACTATTAAATAAAAATAACCGTTTATTCCCATGAGAACCCAATTGTCATATTCTAACGGGCTTCTGGCAGTTACGTATGAGATCTAATGCTCACATTACAATGGTGAAATATTTTTTGCTTCTTGTATATTCAAGCAATTGATGACCGATCAATATTGTATTAATCTTTTTGCATGAGGTTTAATGAATAAATCTCCAATATATTGTCCTTTATCAAGTTCGATACATGGAAAATCTCCAATTTGGAATAAGTTTGGTATGTGTTGGAGGATTGATTCCTATTTTCTTTTCTTTTTTCCCTGTTATCTTTTTGTCTTCTATTTCTGTAGGTGTCAATTTAAGTACATGGATAATATTGCAGAAAGAATTTTTTTTTACCAAAGTAGCATCTAATGGCAGTGTTTGCTTTTCACAGATTTTATCCCATTTAAATAGTAATGGTGATAGATAACTTTTTCCCTTTCAGTTCGGGATCTCCCGGTAATTTTTACTTTCGTTTTATACTTTTCTTCCGTTCACATTTTTCCTCTATTTTTTTTTGGATGAAAATGTTAACGCTACAACAATTTTTGACGCGACAAACTTATTTTTCCGATATGTATTTTGTTTTTCTCATTTTTCATTTATCATATCTTATAACTTTCAAGATCTCAAGATATTGTAACTAGGGATGGCAAACGGTGCGGTGCGGTTGCGGGGCAAACCCGCATAAACCCGCAAAGATTTCAACCAGCCCCGCCCTGCCCCGCATAGAATTTGCACCCGCATCCACCCGCCCCACACCCACACCCGCGTCCACCCGCCCCGCATAATTTTTTATTTTTTTTGGCTAGTTTGTTTTAATAATTTTATTATTGGATTTTCAATTCCATCAACCAACCGAATTGTTCAATTGGATTTGAGGATTTTGCAATTCATAACGGGAATGCTTAAAATGACAAAACTTGAACGTTACACGATTCTGATTGGCTGCTATTATTTAGTTGTATGATTTTTTAAGTGACAAAAGTGAAAATAATGATTTTAGTGTAACAAACTTTCATTAGATGATTAAGTGATAAATGTTAAAGTAGGTCATTTAACACTGATTTAAGGACTAAATTAAAAGCCCTTTTTCCTGCAAAAAGATAGATTAGTTCATCATTCTAAATTGGGGAATCCTGAGATCCCTTTGATCCTTCTTCAAGGAGAAAGTCTGAATTTAATGTACATTTTCTTGATTCTTCTATCCAAGTCCAACTTAATTATTCCCTCTGTTTTCCTCCTTTGTAATTTTCTGTAAAACTTTCATGCTATCGTCTCAATATGGTTCTTTCCTTATTATCATAATACAAAATATTGCTTAGTGCCACTGTGCTACGAGCGTTAAAAATGGGAAATATTTTATGATGGAACTGATACATATACATCATACTGGTGCTTGATGATGTAGTGTAGATTGTTTGGTGTTAGAAAGGAAAAGGGTAATACAATATGTCAAATCCAGTAAACTTTTGCAAACCCGCGAAAACCCGCGTAGACCCACAACCGCGCCGCACCACATTTGCCTTCTAGAAATTTATATCAACCCGCCCCGCAACTGCGTAGCTTTAAACTCGCCCCGCCCCGCATAGCCTTAAACCCGCCCCGCCTCATTTGCCATCCCTAATTGTAACCTATAAAATGCTATTGCAATAACTAATATTATATCAAAAATAATAATATGATGGTATATTTCATAATTCATTATAAACTAAGGGCGTGTTTGGTATAAAGGAAAATATTTTTTTGAAAAATAAGTAGTAATCTTATTCATTTTCTGGTGTTTGGTATGCAAATCAAGGAAAATATTTTCTCAAGAGTATTCGTAATTAATTTTGATACAATAAACATGAGGCCATAAACTTTCGAACCAACAACCTTTTGAACCCACAAATTTCATAAACTTCTGAACCGTAAAACTTTCAAAACCGCGAAATTTCAAACCCGTAAACTTTATAATTTTTAAACCCGTAAACTTCGAAACACATAAACCTCTGAACTCATATCTTTAGAACTTGTAAAATTTTGAACCTGTAAACCGAAAGATGAAAANAATCTTTTTTGAGAGAGAGGGCATGGGGTGGAGTTAGGTGGGTGGGTGAGGGGAGGGGGAGAGTTGGTAAGGGTAGGAGTAGGGTGGGAAAGATTGAGAAGGAGTTTTGGAAAATCTTTTCCCTCCACTTGATAGGGAAAAAATTTAAGCCAATCAAATATGAAAAAATTGAAAAACATTATCCTGAAAATATTTTTCTTCGTATCAAACACACCCTAAGTGTCTATAAATTTTTCCCAACAGAAATTTTGTTTTCTGTTATATTAGTTAGTGGACTTCCAAGATATAATAAATACAATATTTGGTCTTTGTTTTTTATTTAGAAGTGATAGATAATTCCTTTGCTTTTAGTTTCGATGCACGCATGTCACATTATTTAACCATTATGACCGAAGTTTTTACTCATTTTCTTCTTATTTTCATTTACATTTTTTCAAAATTCCAAAAATCTATTAATATATTTACTACTAAATTTACAATGATAGGTGCCATCTATGAATAGTAATCTCCTGTTTGTCCGTAGATTTTTATTTTCTTTTTTCGGATTCCTTTTTTTCAAAAACTTGTTTGTCCATGAAATTTTGTATGTTTTTGAAGATTTTTACAAAATGAGATTTTCAAAAATCAAAATCACTTTTTCAAGTTTTTCGAAAAAACTTCTTTCCCCACTTATAAAACTATAATATCTTTTTAAGTGAAATGTATATCCAAACATAATTCAAAATTTCAAATATTATTTTTCAACTTAACTCTAAATACTACTTTATTCCGATAATTACAAATTTTTATGTCCACACGCCTACAAAATCACAAATACCATTGTTTATTGTTTATGAACAACCTTTAAACGGGAAGAGATGCTAGACAATTGATATTACACTTTTCTCTATTAAATGAATGTTACCTTATCTCCCCCAATTAAGAGGGTCGTTAATTATTGATCTCTAAGAGAAAGCATGTGATGCTTTCTTTTGTATTTATGTTTCTATTTTGTGTGTTCATATGTATTTTGTCATACATATGTATCTTCTGTATACATTATATATACAAAAAAGAATATTCTACCGCGCGAAGCGCGGACAAATTAACTAGTTTGAAAATAATTTGAGAAAAAGTTGAGTATCAACTAGTTTGAAGAGATTTAGGTCGCACCCTGGTTTCTGAGTTGCCTACATATTCCTGGTTTTATAGGAATCAGGCCGTATGTAGTTCAGGAGTCATCGACGAGGTATACCGATGAAGGTTTTTTAAAAGAACGGACACAATGTATGAGGTTGGGTGAACAAACGGCTTACAGGAATGGTTAGGAGAATTGGAGCGGGACCGCTCCTGCCAGGATGACCGTTGCTCGCCGGATTACCTGCAAATAAACAATGCAAGCATGTATTGCGTAATTTAAACATGATGCAAATTCCCGCCGGACCATGGATGTTGTCTTTGGACATTTAAGGATGACGTCCTCGGACCATGATGTCCTGGGCCATGAATTGCTCGATGCAGGATTCGCAGGCCATGAAATGATGTTCTCCGGCCATGCGGATGGTACCTCCGAACCATGATGCCTTTGAATAATGATATGCAAAAGATTGAAAGAGATCCTCAGGCCATGGCATGGTGTTCTCGGGCCATGAAGATGGTACCCCGAACGATAACGCCTTTGGATAAGTTGGCGATATTTCAGCCCATGAAGATGCAATAGTATGATGCTGACAAGACAGAGCTTAGTCTTGAGTTTTGAAGGGCAGAGCTTAGCCCGAAAGAAAAGCGAAGTAAATAGTGCTTAGTCTCGAAAAGTAAATTGGAGGCAGAGCTTAGCCTCGGAAGGCAGAATAGTAGCCTTATGCAAAGGGAGGTAGAGCTTAACCTCGGAAGGAAGAATGGTAGCCTTATGCAAAGGGAAGGCTGAATGGTAGCCTTATGCAAGAATGCAGATGAAGGTAGAGCTTAACCTCGGAAGGCAGAAAGGTAGCCTTATGCAAGTTGGAAGGCAGAATGGTAGCCTTATGCAGATGCAGATGGAGGTAGAGCTTAACCTCGGAAGGCAGAAAGGTAGCCTTATGCAAGTTGGAAGGCAGAATGGTAGCCTTATGCAGATGCAGATGGAGGTAGAGCTTAACCTCGGAAAGCATAATGGTAGCCTTATGCAAGATGCAAATGGAGGTCGAGCTTAACCTCGGAAGGCAGAATGGTAGCCTTATGCAAGTTGAAGGCAGAATAGTATCCTTATGCAAGTTGGAAGTCAGAATAGTAGCCTTATGCAAGTTGGAAGGCAGAATGGTAGCCTTATGCAGATGCAGATAGAGGTAGAGCTTGACCTCGGAAGGCAGAAATGTAGCCTTATGCAAAATGCGAATGCAGAGGGGGACATTGTTTAGTCTCGAAAGGCAGAATGTTAGCCATATGGAAAGAATACAGATGGAGACAGTGCTTAGTCTCGGAAGGCAGAATGACAACCTTATGCAAGAATTAAATAAATGACAATAGAAATTCTTAGCTGATAATGGATTGCAATGTTATGATCATTGTGAGCATTGTGACTACGGAGCATTATTTGTATGTGCTGACAGCAAATGTCGTCAAGTGTAACGGTTTTGGGAATCGTATTTTGAACAACGTCTGTCCTTTTGGTGGATAGTATGTTTTGGAATTTTGCAACCTTAGTGCCTGCATCCAAAGAAAAATCGTGAGTTTTGTAAGGGGAAGGGTAGTTCGTATCCCTACTGACTTTGCTTGACTTGTTTGGCTTGATCTAATGATAATGTCTGTATCATTGGGGTAGCATTGCTAAACAAAGTTGTTTCAAGAACAAACATGCATGATTTTGTAAAAGTACAACATAATGTATAATTTTTAATTTTTTTTGGATGAACTGGCGACCGTGACATGGTTCAAGACATTGCAACCTTTCCTGCTACGAAATTTTGAGGGTCCTCTTCAAAATTCTGCTGCAGTTTGATGGGTTGACGTTTTTGACTGCTGTTCACTGCGGCGATCGACTGAACTTACTTCGGAATTTTGAGGGTCCTCCTCAAAATTCCGCCCAGTTTCCAATTGCGGGGAAAATGAATTTTTATTTATTTGTGACCGAACCCATAGGGCTGCCTACGTATCCCCTCTTAAACGGGAATCAGGTCAGGCGTAGTTCAATTTACATCATTGATAAAAGCATAAAGGATTACACATATCGTTTGACTGCATCTGAATTGATTGGTTTTGGCTAGACTTCTTTGTCAATTTCTGCAAGTATAAGTGCTCATCCAGTCAGAACTCGATGAACCATGTATGGACCTTGCTAGTTAGAAGAGAACTTTCCTTTGGCTTCGTCTTGGCGTGGAAAGATTTTCTTTAACACCAGCTGCCCCAGTGTGAACAGTCTTGGCTTAACTTTCTTATTGAAGGCTCTGGTCCTTCTATTCTGATAAAGTTGACCATGACATACTGCATTCATTCTCTTTCCGTCTATGAGGGCTAACTGCTCATAACGGTTCTTTACCCACTCTGCATCGCTAAGCTCAACTTCTTGTATGATCCTTAGGGAAAGAATTTCTACCTCAACGGGAATAACAACCTATGTACCATAAACTAGCATATAGGAGTTTCCCCGATCGATGTGCGGACCGTGGTGTTATATCCCAGTAAGGCAAATGATAACTTCTCGTGCCACTGCTTATGCCTCTCTATCATTTTCCTCAATATCTTCTTGATGTTTTTGTTAGCGGCTTCTACAGCCCCATTCATCTGAGGTCTGTAAGCTGTGGAATTCTTGTGTTTGATTTTGAAGGTTTCACACATAGCTTTCATCAAGTCACTGTTGATATTGGAGCCATTATCAGTAATGATTGACTCCGAAATTCCGAACCGGCAAACAACACGGTCGTGGACAAAGTCAGCCACGACTTTCTTAGTCACTGCTTTGTAAGATGCTGCTTTGACCCATTTGGTGAAATAATCGATGGCTACTAGGATGAACCTGTGTCCATTGGAGGCGGAAGGCTCGATTGTCCCAATAACGTCCATGCCCCAGGCAGCGAACGACCATGGTGAGCTCGTTGCATTAAGCTCGTTTGGGGGTACCTTTATCATGCCTGCATGTATCTGACAGCGGTGGCATTTCTGGACATACTCGATGCAGTCCGTTTCCATAGTCATCCAAAAGAAACTGGCCCAGAGTATTTTCTTCACCAAAACAAAACTGTTCATTTGCGGGCCGCAAGTTCAAGCATGGATTTCCTCTAGTAGCTTGGATGCTTCCTTTGCATCGACACATCTTAATAATCCCAGATCAGGAGTCCTCTTATACAGGATTCCGCCGCTGTGAAAGAAGTTGTTGGACAGTCTCCGAAGTGTGCATTTCTGAGTAGGATTTGCAAGCTCTGGGTACTCTCCTTTTGCCAAATATTCCTTGATGTCATGAAACCAAGGTTTTCCGTCTGCTTTTTCTTCAACATGGGAAGAATAAGCTGGCTAATTATGGATTTTCACTGGGATGGGATCAATGAAATTTTTGTCTGGATGCTGAATCATAGAGGACAGAGTAGCCAATGCATCGGCGAAATCATTCTGGATTCTGGGAACATGCAGAAATTCTACCTTCGTGAACCTCTTTCTCAATTCCTGCACGTGGTGCAGGTACGGAAGTATCTTGGAATTCTTGTTAGCCCACTCTCTTTGTACCTGATGTACCAGTAGGTCGAATCACTAATCACTAACAGCTCCTGGACGTTCATGTCAATGGCCACGTTGAGCCCTAAGATACAAGCTTCATATTCGGCCATGTTGTTGGTGCAGGGGAATCTGAGTTTGGCGGATACCGGATAATGCTGACCGGTTTCTGATATTAGGAATGCTCCAATGCCAACTCCCTTGAAGTTCGCTGTTCCATCGAAGAACATTCTCCACCCGTCATAGGATTCTGCAATGTCTTCTCCTATGAATGATACCTTTTCATCGGGAAAATATGTTTTCATAGGCTCGTATTCTCCATCCACGGGGTTCTCAGCAAGGTGGTCTGCCAGTGCCTGTCCCTTTACCGCTTTCTGAGTCACATAGATAATGTCGAACTCATTCAGCAGGATCTGCCACTTGGCTAGCTTGCTAGTGGGCATGGGCTTCTGAAAGATGTACTTTAATGTATCCATTCTCGATATGAGATATGTGGTATAGGCACAGAAATAGTGCCTCAGCTTCTGGGCTACCCAAGTCAAAGCGCAGCAGGTGCGTTCCAGCAGAGAATACAGGGCCTCATACAAAGTGAATTTCTTGCTGAGATAATAGATATCATGTTCCTTTCTTCGCGTTTCGTCGTGCTGCCCCAGAACGCAGCCAAATGCTACATCTAATACTACAAGGTAGAGTAGCAAAGGTATACCTGGCTCAGGCAGTACTAGGACTGATGGTGTTGACAGGTATTCCTTAATTCTGTCGAAAGCCCTTTGACAACCATCGGTCCACCTGGTTGCGGCGTCCTTCTTTAGCATTTTGAAGATAGGCTCACAGATAACTGTAGACTATGCTATGAATCAGCTGATGTAGTTAAGCCTTCCCAAGAAGCTCATCACATCTTTCTTGTTCCTTGGCGGAGGTAGTTCTTGAATGGATTTGACTTTCGACAGATCCAGTTTTATTCCTCGACGGCTCACAATGAACCCAAGAAATTTCCCAGCAGGAACCCCGAATGCACACTTTGTGGGGTTTAATTTCAGATTGTATTTCTGCAGTCTATTGAAGAACTTTCTTAGATCTTCTATGTGGTCGGCAGCTTTCTTGGACTTGATAATAACATCATCAACACATACCTCGATCTCTTTGTGAATCATATCATGGAAGATAGTGTTCATAGCCCTCATGTAGGTGGCCCCTGCATTCTTCAGGCCGAATTGAATCATCTTGTAACAGTATATTTCCCACGGCGTAATGAAAGCTGTTTTGTCAACATCTTCCTCATCCATCCAGATCTGATGATAACCAGCGAAGCAATCCACGAATAATTGTAGTTCATGCTTGGCGCAGTTGTCAATCAGAATGTGTATGTTTGGCAAAGGGAAGTCGTCTTTCGGGCTGGCTCGGTTGAGTTCCCGGTAGTCAACACAAACTCTGACCTTTCTATCTTTCTTCGGTATTGGCACGATGTTAGCCAACCATGTCGGGTACTCTACTACCCTGAGAACTTCGGCGTTGATCTGCTTGGTAACTTCTTCCTTGATTTCAAGCTCATATCAGGCTTGAATTTTCTGAGCTTTTGCTTGACTGGTGGACACATTGGATTGGTTGGCAGTTTGTGAGCCACAATAGATGTACTCAGACCAGTCATATCATCGTACGACCAGGCGAATATGTCCTCATACTCCTTTAGAAATTTTGTGTATTCTTTCTTCTCTGATGGAGACAGATGAATGCCGATCCGTGTTTCCTTGACGTTTTCTGAGTCTCCCAAGTTGACAACTTCGATCTCGTCCAGGTTGGACTTAGGTCTGTTCTCAAAATTCTCGACTTCCTTGATAATCTCGTCAGGTATGTCATCTTCCTCTAAATCAATGTCCGTTTGTTGCGTTGTCTCGTTGCATGTCACAACCATTGGTTCATCAAGACAGGTAATAGTAATGCTTCATAGGTAAAGTAATGAGAGAAAAATGATAACAATAAATATTGATTCATAAGAAAAATTTAAATGCTTTCTGATATATTGAGAAATTGTTGTGAACATTGAAGATCTTATTGCAGGAATAAAAATGCGAAAAGAAAATCATTTAGCAAAGAAAAACAATGAATAACGCTTGTTTTAGCCTTGCTACCCCGAGGCTCATCTGGCTTTAGTTGTCCTAATGGTCCAGTTCTTGAGGTATGCCCCTCTACTTGTCGTTCCCCCTTTTTCTATCGCACGGGTTAGGTACGGAGAGATCGGGTTTATGACATTCTGGACAACTCCTTAAAGGAAGAGGTTTAAGGAAGAGTCGCCACCTAACGATTTTTATGGTGCGTTAGGGCACCTAAGTTGATAACTCATGAACTAGTTCGCGTTACCAGAGATTGGGTAAGGGCTTGAAATTATATTAAGGGGAAGGTGTTAGGCACCCCTCAAGATCAACAATTGTGGGTCCCAGCCAATAAGTTTTGTGAATTTGGACGGTGAGCAAGCAACAAGTAAGGTTCATATAAGAGAGGATTTAAAACAAGTATGAAAATCTTTAAAGGTTTTGGAATAACATTAGAATAAACATTTGAAAAGAATTGTCCTAGGTTTAAAGTAATACGAATCACTTCAACGCAATACCCAGTATGTCACACCTCGAAGAGGCGGCTACACGTGGTATTAGCGCACCGGTCATCATATCCGTATTCTACCCTTCCCACCCCGTAAAGGTTATTTAAATGCGTGTGTTGGTTACGAATGCTTATTGCGTGCCATTACCCGTCCCATCCTAGAAGTCCCAGAGGGTGTTTAGGACTACTAATCCTACAAGGCAGGAACTAGGCTGAACCCTTAGGTTTGAAGGACAAAATACTAAGCGACATACAAAACAAGTAGGACTGCACATATGAGGGAACATATAAAGACAAAGAAAGGCTCACAGGTCCCTCCGCACATAAACGTGTAAGTAGCACGTCTCAAACACAATTAAAGTCTCAGGACAGGAGTTTGAAAATAGGAAGTTTAGTAAAATAGTAGGAGTATGGGTCAGAAAACTTAATGAAGACAGAAACTTTAATTAAAATTGATAGTTGATTTCAAAATATACAGTAGCTAAAGGCAGCAGTAGAACTTAGAAATATGCAGTGATTTAAAGCTTTCAGTAAACATAGATGAAAGTTATTTAAAGCACGGGTTTGAAATAATTTTAAAGGATAATAAAATACAGTGGCTCAACATAGGATAATAGCTATTAGTTTTCGAAGATATGTAGAAACAGAAGTAGTAAGATGGTATTAAAATGTAATAATTTTTTAATCAAAATATAGTAGCTTTAGGGAAATGCAGAGCAGAGATTCGAAATGGCATGATTTTGAGTGGAGTGAGGTATTTTGAAAACCCAGTAGTTTAAAGGCATAATAGAGCAGGAGTCAGTAAAACTCAGTAAAAGAAATAGATGCACAACTTCGAGACTGTTTAAGATAGAACAGGAGTTTTAATAAAAGGAAATCAGCTTCAGTGAAATAAGACAGCATGGTTCAAAATGTTTAAAGGAAGTGATTAAACTAGAAGAACATGATAGATTTGATTTTAATACGTATTAGGCCTAAGGTTTGCCTAGGCGTCGTATACATTGCCTATCTATTTTAAAGAGTGAACATACACGTTTGGATTCTGATTTTAATAAATACATGTTTGCAGGGAATTGTTTTAAATAGGTTGACCATATTTTATGAGAGTATTAAATTGTGTTAGCTAGGCGTTGATACGCTCAAATTACACTTCTAAAATAGTGTAAAGAGGTCGAAGTCAAATATAATAACCC